>BQNB010146250.1:0-16602 GCA_026074375.1 Tanacetum coccineum
GCTCATAAGTGTTAATTGTGGCTTTTTCTTCCATTAGCTTGTTTCACCTTTATATATAATTGCTTAATAAATACAGTTGTGCGGTTTTTTTTGTTAATAATTAGTTCATAGAAGTTTTCTTTAGTTCCTTTGTGATTAAGATGAGTACACATCGGGAATACTTAATTTGGCATACTATATGTATCACATGAATAAATATTTTCCTTATCCCTTAAAGAGCCTTAGGGTATATGGGGTAAGTAAAATTTAATAAGTGAAATTATAGCCTTATTCATTCCTTAAAGAGCCTTAGGGTATATGGTGCAAATAACGTTGGTCCATTTATGTCTTAAAGAGCCTAAGGGTATATGACATGAATGATACCTTGCTTAAGTAGCTTAATAAAAGCCAAACTTTGGTTGCCTCGATGTGGACTTAATTTTGATGACATTTGACCTTTTGAAAAGGGCTAGGAACTAATTATTGCGTTTTAACCGTTCCGCTTTATTTTTTGGAATTAATAAGTATCGAAATAAAGTCTTAAAGAGCCTTCGGGTATATGACTTAAATAAAATCTTAAGATACAAAATTAGGAATAAAGGAGGAAGAAGTAATACACAATTAGCTTTATGAGTAGTATTAGCATCATAACTTGTATTTTACAATGATCTTGTTTTTAAGCTTGGCTTGGAGAAGCGAAAGTCGGGGACGATAAATTTATCCATTTGGACACTTTTTGTGCTTTTTGTTCCATGATCCTAAAAGTTATCAATGAATAATGAAAGCAATACATTATGTCACACATGAATAAGTTGAAAGTTGGAAATTATGAAAAACATAAAAATGGAAAAATATTAAAAAAATGGGAAAACAGGGTGTTTTAAAACTTGTGATTTTTTAACTCCCCTCACAAAAGACTTTGCTACTTTTCAAATGATTAGTTTGGGGAGGTTGTGGAGTATTTGGTTTTAGATAATATAACATTGCGTGAGGACACGGCAATCACTTAATTTGGGGAATTTTGATATGTGAAAAATCACATATCTGTTTTATATAAAAAATGACCCTAAAAAGATGAAAATAATGCAAATTATGCTTGTATATTGTGTATTTTGTCTTTTGTGATGTGTAGGTGCGGATATTTCAAATATCACATGAAGAAGGCCAAAATAGGACAAAAACGAACACGAGATGGAATGATTATGAAAAGATGGAAGCCGAAGGCGTACCGTATTTTTATGGACCAACTTCGAACCCACTTATTGCCGGTCAGCCCAATCTTAATATTATATAAACCATGAGCCATAAATTAGCCATAAACCCTTACGCGGCCCAAAATCCTAATACTAAGCCCATGACCAAAAACACAGGTCAAAGCCCTATGTAATAAACACAAGGGCTAAATGGTCAAGACAGTCAAAAAAATTACACTGTTTATCCCCTACTCTTCCCTCCATTTTCACCCACACCACGAATAGGGTAATTCCTTTAAAGTACACATCCTCTCCCGTCCTTCTAGAAGCTTTCACTAACACATCTGACAATGGGAATGACACGCTGGCGATCCTCAAGCCTCTTATTGGCTAATCAAACGTGTAAAGCAATAAACAGTTAAGATCAAAGACGTGGAGGGCAAACAAAGAATGAATGGCTTGGATTGGAAGTGGGGGGGCATCTATGAGCCTAGAAGCGTCGTTTCTTCACTATATAAAGAAGGCCTCACTCATAGATTCAGACAAGTAGGATCTAGTGTAGTTTAGATTAATTAGTCATATTTAGCTTATTGTAACATTTTTAGTTTTAATGTTTTTAAATTTGATGTAACTTTCCTTTTTAAGCTTGTACTAGTTTAATATATTCAATAAAATTTAGTTTCTTAATGATAAATTTCAATTCGTGTTTTGACTTAATTACATTATGTTTGATTAAGGCTATGACTGTCTATAAGCTCAATAAGTTTTCAAAATCACTAATAAGTAGCTAAATTACTCAGTAAGCTCTCAATGCTTAAACATAGGCTTATCAAAACTCAAAATCCACCCCAAAATATACCTCAACTTATTTGGAAGGGAAGCCAGACTTGGATGGGATTCCATGACCCCACCAGCTTATCCTAGATAAGTTGGAACTTTTTAGATCAGCTCTTGGAGCAATTCATTAAGCCTTGTTTGAGCAAAGGCTTTTGTAAGTTCCTAATTTCAATTTTATAGCTTAATTTTGCATTCTGGCTTATTACTGCTGATTGTTTGCTTATTATTGTTTAGATTAGCTTAATACTTCTTATTATTGTTGTTTGATGCTTTTTTAGTTCTATTGTAGTTTAAATCTTAAGTTTTTAATATAAAACAATTAAAAAATCCATACATAAATGCATAATCTGTTTGCTTATTATTTCTGCTTATTTGATTATTGAAAGTTGCTTAATAAGTCTTTTAAAAGCTTGTCATTATCTGGTATTATTGATCTAAGCCTTAACTCTCAGTTTTATAGTAATATGACTTTTAGCTTTTTAAAGGGAGTGTTGGATCAGACAGTTCTACTGTAAGTTAGTACTGTCAAGAGCCATTTAGGTACTTTAAATTGATTTTAAACCTCAAAGTTAAGTTTATAGACATAGGATTAGTTTTTGTTAAGTAAATCAAGTTCTAAAAGGATTTTGTGAATGAAGTTTGAATCTGAGTTCATAAACTCAAATACAAAGTATTTTGTGCCTTAATATGTTTTTGGTTGCTATTGTTGTTTTTCTACTCTGGATTTGTTGTTTAATTGGAATAGAAAGCAAGTCCTTAAGGTCTGTGTTGCTTGAATTTGTATTTTGGTAAGCTAAAACAGCCAAAAGGGCATTTTTAATTCAAAAATTAAGCAAGCTTAAGTAGGAATTATCTTTTGAAATTCAGTACACTACTAGTTCATAGGTCAATCTAGATTAGTTAGGGCTTATTTCAAGTGTAAAAGCTTATTTACTCATCTGATTTTAAGCATGCATAAGTAGTTTTAGCCTTTTGATAAAAAACTGAAAAACCCAGAACAGTTAAAGTAGCTTTTTCAATTAGTCTTTTCTTAGCTTAAATGATTTTTAAAATGCTTTTTGATTGAAGTTTTAAATAGTTTGTAGGACAAGATTTCTAGTGGTATAAGCTACTAAGTCATAAGGATCTGTTTAAGGCCTTATAAATAAGTTCAAAAGTGCCTTGAAGGGTGTTTGGGTAAACAGTTTTGACCCAAAAGTGCTTATTAGCTTTTCTCAGCTTTTGGCTTATTGGTTTTGCTTAAGTTGTGTTCAATCTTGATTTATTTAGGTATGTTTTAAGTTGTTGAAGCATAATTGGTTTTGTTTGAGGCTTATTTAGTTTTTTTTAAGATTCTTTAGTTTTTAAAAAGCTAAAAACCTTTTACTGTATATATGTCACTTTTTAGGACCTAATTCTGGCTTATTTCTTAAGTTTCTTAAAAAGTTGCTTTTGTAAAAATTGCTTATTTCTAGCTGTTTAATAAGTTTGTTCAAAAAAAAATTTGCAAAATAAAAAAAGGGAAATCGAGAAGTCAGGGGTGAGCAAGGCTCGAACCCCTGACCTCAACCTCATTCAACCCTCTTTTTAACACAACACTCCACAACCACTGCGCCCTTGGGACTTTTACGTCCAATGGTGCATTCAAAATTCATTTAACATCTTTTTGGGCCTTTATCATTATAAGCACTTCGAGTGCTTATTAGAATTTTCCTGGCTTATTTGTTTAGGTTAATTTCGAGCTTTTATTTTTCCTGCAAACTTTACAGCATAAGCTACTTTTAGGATTTTTCTTAGGGAAAGAGATTTTTTAATTTTAAACTTTTAGTATTTTTCTTGCTTTTTATTAGATTAAAAAATTTTAAAAATAATAAAAAAATAAATAAAAATCAAAACAATAAATTTCTTTTTCTGAAAATTTTCTTTTAATGTTTAAAAGGTTTAGGAATTAAATTTACGTTTGTAGGGTTTAATTTTCAGATACTTGCTTATTCGTAGCGTTTTTATTATTTCTGTTAGTGTTTTCGTGTTAAATTTCTTAATTGCTAGGTCGTTTATTCTTCTTTGCATGCTTTATTTGTTTTTATGTGTAGAAATAGGAAAAACAATCAAATCTTTGAATTATTACTTGCCTGCGATCACAAACTAAACCGATTTTCTATTCACACTTCATCGAGAACAAACGACCCGGGAGGTTTTAGAGATTGCTTTGGTTAAAAGCAATTCTCTTTAATCTTTTGGATATACTATTACTCGAAATTCTATAATTGTATTTGCCTCTTAATTACACATACTTGTTTGTGTGTGTAGTTTGTGGCGGATCAATTGCACCGTCGTTAAGTGCCCCGTCTTAAGCCTTGAGCACAAGGCTCATTTAACGGGGTAAGACTATAACACCCCGTGTTTTAGGGTCATTTAACGAGTCAATAAATTCTTATTTATTTTTTCTGATTGTACGTGTTTGCTTTAATTCGTAATCGTTAAGTTAAATAGCTGTAAAGCTAAAAAATTATCATTCAATTTGTCATGCGTGGCATCAAACATTTAAAATGTTTAAATCATGAAAAGTGTTAAGTAATTATTTTGAGTATAATTATTAACTTTGTTCATTTTATTTTTATTGGTTACGTAAAGTAATTACGTTTCGCGATAAATACGTTTAGGCATTCCCGGAACCACCAAAACCTTTCTACGCTTCAACAAATACCCACAATTATACCCAATACCAAATTATAATAATATCTTCCACTATATAATATATGCTGATGTGTGTGGATAATGAACATGAAAACATAGCTTGATCTGTTGCAACTTGATTATGTATATCACATCTCATTAAAAATAGACTTTCACAAGGTAAAAGACCCAAGGACTCTTTTTTTCATACGGGCCACAAATAGTACTGACGACTTCCCTAGAAATCTCTGATGTCTTTGACTTAGTCTTTGAAGTATATAAGGGATCAACTAGCAAGATAATATACACATCTCATTTTTATAGTGAAAACTTTACCATTTCCTCTCTTTCTTTTGCCTAAACCCACGGCTCACCCTAAAACAACATAAAAATCCATATTAAATTTATTTACAACATTTACATACATTCCTACATCATTTCTAAGATAACCTAAAGTGTTTAGAACGGTTGGTTTGGAGTTTACAAGGGTTAATCAAGCAAGATTCAAGATTAGGGTTTCATTTGGTTTTAGGGTTTTCAAGTGTTGTAAGATTGGGTTAAGTAGCTAAACAAGGGTTTAGATCATATTGTTCATCATCCTACTTCATATTTAAGGATACTAAAACTCTTATCTCTTTTTTTCATGATTTTATGCATATATAATGTTTGTGTAGTTAATCACCATCTAAGAAACATAATGAGATATATGGTTTTTATTCTTGTTTATGGTTTTGGTAAACTTTGTAATATGATATATGGATGTTATGGATCATGTTATAAAGAAAGTATATACACTATATGAGTGTTGGTTAAGTTATATAAAGCATATATAAGTAAAAGTATAAAAAGTTACTTATAAATGTTCATGAACAAATGAGTATGTAAACTTGGTGTTCTTGTGATTCTTGGAAAATATATTTGGGACCTAATCAGAAAAGAAGGGGGGGTGGGGGGGGGGGGTGGTGAAAACCCATAAGATGTAGACATGTGATATTGAAGGTTGTAATGGACTTGTAACAAAGTGGTGAAACTAAAAAGTTATAACAACAACTTTTAAACACATTTTAACAAAATGGACAAAGTGGGCTGTTTAAATTTGAACTTACCTATATTTTTGTCTGATTTTTTTTAAAATACTCACGTTCCACAGGATGTGGGCATTTAGAGACCTTCGGAAAAACCGATTTATAACGAAGGAGATACGCTTAATTTTAGTTTATACGTAATTAAAAATTTTTGCGTTATAAAAGACATTTTAAAAAACCCTAATTACTATTCCACATCTAATGAAAACTGTTAACTATTTTATCAGTTTAGTTTAACATAATTTTAGAATTTCAAAACAATAAGAATGATAAATTTATGATTAATAACGAAGGAGTTATGAATTACGCGAGTTTACGATAATAAATACTTTTATAAAACTATTTTTATAAAAGTTACTGTTCATATCAGACATGAACATTTTGAAAACATCATTAATTTTATAAAACTTTTTATTACAAAGACGTGCTCGAAAGAATCACTAAAAACGGAGTTCAAACGAGTAAAATACGACATTTATAAGTTTACGACGACAAATAAAAACACTAAATTTCTAAAAGTATATGACAGTAAATCACTGTTACCACGGGGGACTAAAATACTGAAAAAAAGTAATATTTTGATAACTCATCTTAATACGAAAGTGTGGACATAAGAAACGTAAGAAACAGGCTTAAAACGATAAAGTTACGTCGTTTTTACTCATGAAATATTTATAAACGTTTTAACTTTATGAATACGATTTCATAAACGCAATTAGATGGTGATGTAGCTATATAGAATTATATATGGTAGTAGTTATTCAAAGTGCTTAGTACTTATACGGCCTATAATTAATTAGGTTGCATTCGGCGTTTATCTGACGCATTTTCAGTGATATACTTGATATTCATTCACTTGAGGTGAGTTCATAGCCCCACGTTTTACATTTATAATGATTTACAGTTTTGGGGTGAGAGAAAAGATATGGCACTGTTTTTACCAAATGATGCAAGTGTATATTTTACTTGATTACGTGTTTGCCTAAGTAGCGATAACCTATCTAAGCCCATAATCATGAACTGTCAGTTACTGTTGTGAGCATGAATGTTATAAATAGATCTATTTGGGATTGACATCCCCGTTCGGGTGATTAGCTATCACTGGACAAACGAACGTATACCATGTCGGACATAGTATGTTGCGGGTTAGAACATCATCACGGTCAATGTTGGCAATTTATATTGCATTTCATACATGTCGAACTTCAGTGTCATGAGCTTAAGAAAACGTAACTACATTTTATGATGTTTGCATCTGTTGCATTATCATGGGTAAATCTTGCGGTCCTACATTATACATTTACAAACCTATGAATTCACTCAATAATATGTTGACATTTTAAAGCCATGTTTTTCAGGAGGTCAATAAGGCACGAGGTACAAGGGATACATTGGTGCTTATATATTTTGGATGTCACATGCTAAAGATTTGGTTGCATTACATTTTGGGATAAATTGTTATGAACTATAATCTTGTATTTTGTATTTTAAACAAGTAAAGCTTCGGGCTTTTGTATCAAACACTTTTGCTAAATCTAATGTATCAGTTTTAAACGACTTTTTGGTCGTTCTTATATTATCTTGTGTTATTGATATATGAAGTTTCACCCCCAATGACCCATATTCCGCTGCGACCCATTTTGGGGGTGTTACACCACCCAAGACAATGAAATGCAAAATTAACCACTACCGTATTTGAGCACGGATTTGAACAAAGTAAATAAGATTATTTCTTATACATTAAGCAAACAAGTAATGTGGTGTTGCTTTGTTAGTGTATGTGGATGATAATGATCAAACTTAAATTGGTTCATTCAATTCTTTTGTAAGTAGTAAGTTTATGATAAAATATCTAGGATGTTGAAGTATTTTTTGGGTACTAAGATTGTAGAAAATGAAAAGGTGCGTGTACGACTCAAAGAAAGTATTGCTTTAAGTTGCTACATGAGTTTGAATTGTTTGCAACCAAACTAGTTGCTACCCCCATGCTAGAAAATTGTGATTTAGTTTTGAATATACTGATGGTGATAAGGTTTCTAAAAATGTGGGTGAGTATTAAAAATTGGCAAGTAAACTCATACATTTAACTCATACAAGACCAAATATTTCATATGTTGTGCACTATCTTAGCCAACATGTGAATTCACCATTGCACTCTCATTTGAAAACTGCAATGATGGTCTAGCAATATCTAAAAAATGCTCTTGGTACTAACGTGCTTAGATTTATTCTAAAAGTGACAAAAAACTTAAAGTTACACAGATTTAGACTCGGCTAACTGTCTAAAAACAAGGAAGTATGTATATGAATTTTGTGTGTTTTTTGGTAACTCTCTTATTTTATGGAAATTAAGAAGCATTAACTCTCTCTAGGTCTTCTAATGAGGCAGAATACGGATGCATGACATCTGCAACTTGTGAAACAATATGGATTACAAATCTTTTACAAAGCTTAAAAGTGAGTAGTTTGTATCCAGTTAGTTTGTCCTATGATGATAGTTCGACAATTCAAATTTCAGCAAACCCTGTTTTCAATGAAAAAAATGAAGCACTTTAAGATTGAAGCTCATGTAGCTAGAGAAAAAGTGTATGCAAGAATTATAAAAAAAGGAAAGTTCATATTGATGATCAAATAGCAGACGTTTTTACAAAAACCATTGAAAGTAATCAATTAACACATTAAGTTGTGCATAAATCTATGTTTATTGGATATGTTTTCAAAGTGAGAATGAGTAATATGGCCATTTTTAGTCTGTGAGAAGGTGTTGGATAAAAGTGATCAAACCGTAAATAGTCAAAGTCTATATGTTACTTTTTTGTTTTTGATATTACAGGGACTAATTTTGTAAATAAAGAAAAGTTCAAGTTTGCAAATAAGGGCTAAAGTGGAAATTGCTAGGCTATATAAGGAAATAGATAATGTTAAAGTTTTCATAACATTGTATCGCCTCTTTTTCCTCTTATATTTTTTTGGGGTTTTGATCTTGTCTGATTAATCGTTCACTCATGCTTATTCTTGAGTGTTGAGTGATTGATGTCGTGAGGTGATTACATCTTTAAAGGGGACAAACTTATTTGTTTTGTATTTGGTTTGCACCCCATTTGATGAACAACTGTTGTTAGGTTTTAATTGTAATACAATGGTGGTTGTTGTGTTACGTTTTAGGTGTATATAATCTTTGATTTGATTATTACTTTTTCAATAATATTAAAAAAAAAAAAAGTCCAAAAAGTTGGGCTTTTGCCAGCCTCGAACCCACGACCTCTCACTTATAGACCCAATGCCTTAACACCATGCTACAATAGCTCATCCGTTCTCTCTTCCTTTCATTAAATCTTTATACACAATTTGGCCTATTAAGCCAAATAAGCTGTTTAGCTTATTTCGGGGCTTATTTGTTAAGATACGACTTTGAGCTTAATTTTCCTAGGAATCTTATAGCATAAGCTATTTTCTGTATTTTTTCTAGAATTTTTACTATAAGTTTAGTATTTTTAATCTTTTATTTTCTTTAAAAACTTTAAAAAATCATAAAAAATAGAAAATTAATCAGAAAAATAAAAATCTTTTTTATAAAATTTTCTTTTAATATAAAGTTTGTAGGAAAATTAGTTTCACTTTCGTAGGGTCTATTTTGCAAAAATTCACTTTTTAAAGAACGGGTTTCGTTCCCGTTTTCGGTTTTCAATTTTTAACTCTCGTTTTAACTCCGTTTTCGTTCTAGTTTTTTTTAAACTTCGTTTTTAGTCAATTAGAATACATTTTAAAAGAAAAATAAAAATTAGGTTTAATTTTGTAGAATTTAGGTTTTTGGCCTTAGTTTTAGTGTCCCGTTTCGCGTTTTTAATTAAATTTTGAAATTGTTGTTTTTTTTATTTAGTAGAAATAGATTATCAAAAATATCTTTGCTTCATTCAAATCAGAATCCAAGCTTAAACAAGGTTTAAATTTCACTAGTCGTTGGGGAAACGACCCGGTGATCATATTTACCCGGTTAAATATACGTAATATATATTATATTATATATATTTTTTAGAGTGAATTTTCCTTAGGGAATTTTTCTTAATTGCTCTCTTAAGGTTATATTATTATAGTATATTTTATAGTGTATATAAAACTCAACATCATTCAGGAACTTCACTTGGTGAGTTTCGCCTCAGGAAATGGTGAGACTTTATTTAGTCTTTAATGATTACTCCATGAATGTTTTATCATTCAGAGACTTTATTTACACTTATGTTATTTTTTATTTAAATCTTAATTGAGGATCATTGGCACTAAATTAGGTTTACAGTAAACAATACTAGAACTACAACCTGTATGACTATATGACATTCTTTGAATAAGGTGCGTTCAAAGCAAAAAGTACCCTTCAATGTTCGATTCCATCTTCTATGAATACGTTGATTTATTTCCATTCATATATTAATAGCAAAGTCCTCAACGCATACTGTTATAAATTTTCGGGTGATGCCAGCACTCAATCGTCTCAACTGGATCATCTTATTGTTGGAATTTAAACATATAAACATATTAATTACACGAGTATACGCAACGAAAGACAAGATCATGTATACCATAAAGTAATTAACATATGTTTAAGATTCCTGTACCTTTTTAGCAAATAAGCAAACAAACGATGAATCTTGAAAACACACGTATGTGTTAATCTAATAAACGCGAAACCACTAGGTTTAAAAGTATGAACCCTCTATGTATCCACACACAATACATTCTTAGCAAACAATTAAGTATGTAAGTACTAGTAGTGATAAGCTAAAGAATCCTTTGGTTCTTGAAGCAAACATGTCGAACACCCTTTATGGGTATTGTAGTTGATCGACAAGGAACAAGGAAAACTGAAACCCTTTGTGTGTTTTGGTTCGATCGATACACAAAAAGAGAAGGAGAGAATATATTTTAGGGTTTTTAGGATTTATAGCATCCCCAAATAATAAACCAAGAGTTCATTATATAGGTGTAGATTATTTGGCTTGCAAGCCATGGAATCCTAAACTGTTAGCCTCAAAATATTGAGTCAACATGAAATCACGGTCTTTCGTCATTAAATGTTGTAATAGGCTAGTTATGGGTATCTGTCTCGTTTCTTAATCTAATATTATACGTGTTGTGGGCTAAAGACCAAGATAACCCGAGCCTGGCCCATTAAGCAAAACCACTCGGCCCAATAAAAGCCTCTTATAGGCCGACCCCTTGTGGTATAAATACCCATCTCCAATTATGGAGAGGGTGTTAGTTCTTTCATTTGTAACACACACTCTTGCAAGGAATCCTCCATCTCTTTCTCTCTCTAACTCCTCTCTCTTTTTTCTTTTATATTGATTTCGTGTGGTATGTATGTGGTGAAATGATATCTTAGGTCTAACAATTAGTATTAATCGCCACAGGATGACTACATGTGATTGTATGCGTTTATCTTGGTAAAATCATTGCAAAATTTGTGTTTTTAAAGCTAATATAGGCAAAAATAAAGTGACATAAATGTAGGAACCAAGCTATATCATTTCTACAACATATATCATAGATCGAGTGATATAAAATAGAGAAAGAAGAAGGAAGAAAATAAGAGAGAAGTGAAGAGAGAAATATTAGATTAGAAGGAGTGTTTGGATAGATCCTTACAAGAGTGAAAGGACGAACACCCTCTCCATCTTGGAGAAGGATATTTATACCATCACTTGGGCCAGCTCTTATGAGCTTGTTGGGCCATGTGGTTTTGCTAATGGGTCGGGCTTAGATCTTATGGGCTTTATCCCATAACACGTGACTAATTAGCTTACATAAACGAGCCCGTTTATCCTTTCTAGCCTATTACAATGTTTACTAAATAAAGACCATGATTCCTTGTTCGACTCAATATTTTGAGGCTAAAAATCTCCCCCGAAGCAAGGTCTTTGAATTCTTAATCCCCTCGAAGCAAGGTCTTTGAATTCTTTGTCTTTAAGCTCTTTGAGTCTTAGTCTTTATCTTTGTTGTAGGCTTGTTCCTTCATGATGTGTGATCTTCGATCTTGAGCCTTTATCATTGTCTTTTGACTTTGTCTTTAATTATGAGATCTTTAAATCTTTCCCTTGTTTGTCTTTAACGTCTTTGTCATCTTAAGATCTTGTGTCTTGACCAACATGCTCATACTATGCACCATCTTGAAAGCTTGCTAACAATCTCCCTTAACAATCTTTGTCTTGATATCTTTAGGAAGATCTTGAATATAAGAGTTTACGAAAGTCTTTGTATTTAATTCTTAAGCTTTCTTAATTCTTGAGTCTTGATGCTTATAGTATGTCTTTGTAGCTTGAGGATGAACATGTAGTAATAAATCGGACTCTGCTGGAATGAGGCTGCAACACCGTCGTTTGTACCTGCATTTTAATGTTAGTAATAAACTGCAGATATGGACGAATATTGCTTTGTCATTCATCAGAATATGCTTACGATAACCTCCGGTTCCGTGAGGACCGACCTTTGATCAGGTAGATTCAATTTAGAAGAATCTCCTTAACAGGGTTTCTAGCTTAAAGCGTAAGATCCTCTAACACAGATGTATTAGATTCACCATGCTTGCTTGTTCTCATTACCGAAATGTCTCAAAGCAGACAAGACGGTAAGAGTGAATTAGATAGTTACTATCTTTCTTATTAAGTCATCAATTCATTTACTGGACTAAATCGATATCTATTTGACACAAGCTTGATTCATATAGAATCTCGCAAGTCACCTACCACAGAGCTATTTCAGGTTAACTCTAGAAGGATTTTCATTCGTCACTGTAGAATGCTAAAGAGCATCACTCTAAATGTTCTGGTAATATCACAAGGATAATGTGTAGGACTCTTGTTAACAACTTGTGAACTTAATGGTGTTCAACAAGTGTTTATCATGGAATGTGTCCTTATTTTATTTATTGATCTCTTGGCTCTAGACTCGATTAGTGCATTTTGATTTAGGTAATAGGAGGCTGGAGCTGATTGCCACCTTTTCAATATCAACTAACTCGGAGTGAGAAAGTCAATAGAAGTCGTGTTGATCTCTGTGACAAATGAAACAAGTTTCTTTTGAGAGAAACTCGAATGGCTAGGAAGGGTTGTGCAGTGCATCACTGGGTCCTTGATGTCTTTCTTCAATACCAAAATTTATCTTTTTGAAGACTAATAGCATATGTATTGACCCAGTTTCTGCCTAAGTTTTATGGAGGGCTTCTTTCATTAGACCCTTTAACCTTACATTTCTTTTTCATTCATTAACCCCTTCAATGCTTACCAAGATGTCATTACTAATACCTTTTTGTAATTGTTCCAGTGTTAACTCATGTCTTAGTCGGCATTATTCCCTTATACTCATTCATCTCCAATCACACCTAAGGAGTGATATTTCTAACTATGGATTATCCTTGGGTTGATCCCTTCGGTTCTGGTTGGATCATAGGACTAATACCTAACCTAACCACCCTATGACTTCAGAATTGTCGTGAATTAAGATGTTGCTGGTTATTTGATCTTCACCATAAAACCATTGAAAAATCAATCGAAGTGTTTGATAGAGTTATCAAAATCGTTTGACACTTTGAGAGTTTCATCTTTTGGAAACCTCCCCCTTCACACGTGCATCGATAAACAAAATTATTTTTGCACATATAGGTAGAAGTATAAAGTACTTTGAGTCTTTAGATCACTTATTATTGTTATGTTTAAGATCTATAGAAATGATAAGTATATGGTGATTGAGTAGTGGTTGTATGAAAACGCCTCCCCGCTATAATCCACACATCCCCTCACTCTTTAACCTACTAGATTAAGCTATTTACCCCGAAGCATCAACCCCGCCCTCTAAATGACCTAACCCCCTTCAATGCTCTCTACATAGAACACCACCCCCCTTTCATTCTAGATCAGATTTTAATCACATTTATCCCCTTATTTTAAACATTAAGTCACTTAGTTTTGAAATACCAAGTGATTAAAATTTGTCTTGAAATGCAAGGGGATAGATGTGTGATAGCATGAATTATGAGGAACATTAACTTGCTCCCTCTCAATTTTACATATGTTTGACACCAAAAAAAATATGATACCAAGTTGTAAAATAGATATAAAATTGAGGGTGAGACAGTGTTGAGCACATAATTTTGAAAGATTATGAATTGTCATTGAAGAATTCTTTAAAAATTATGCTCAGACACTAGATCATCTTATAACAAACATTCTAATGAGTTGTCATTATTATTCCTGAGTTGTTATTAAGACTTTTTATAATGTTTTGAATACATAAGAATTGTCATGTGATGATGTATCAAAAAACATTAAAACTTTGTTTTTCGAAAAGCTCCCCCTCAACAATTGACTCATTTAAAAAAAATGAAACCACTTGTTAAAATGATTGTCTTTGAAAATACTGTGAGGGAAGGAGTGTTGAACACATAATTTTGAAAGATTTTGAATTGTCATTGATAAATTCTTGAAAAATTGTGTTCAACTTTAGAAAAACATCATGTTAGAAGACTTCTCTTCTAACGCCAAGGATAAGCGCACTGAAGCGTACACTTTCCTTTTCTAGAGCTCAAACTTTGAATGTCTTGTAAAACAACTCAAGACCGAAAAAATTTATTTTCTCGTTGTTAGGATAAGTTATCTTTATGGATAAACTTTCCTTTATTTGAAGTCTGGGTTATGTACTAATTTGCACATAAGCCATAAAGAAAATTAGAAATGACATGTTTTGAAACATTTAAACTCTTGCTCAAACTTCATTTACATACCCATGACAATATTAATCATCATTTTTAGGGACGTAAATGTTATCGATTCCAAGAGACATGTCGAGAAGATTATTTTTGGAAACCAAAATTTTTATTTTTTTTGTATTATCTTTTTCAAAGATATTTACGTTTCGATGTTTGATGAATATATCAAGCAGATTCATTTGCCAGAACCACCAGTTCTACTGGAGTCAAACATCTCATACCAATCCATCTGACAAGATACTCAAACCGATCTTGAGGAAGGGCTTTCGTAAACATATCATCTAATTGGTATTCAGTTCTGACAAAGTACAATTCAATTATACCATGTTCAACCTGTTCCTTGATAAAATGGTAGCGAGTATGGATGTTCTTGGTACGGGAGTGCTACACGGGGTTGCAAGAGATTGCTATGGCCGACTAAGAGTTGTAGTACAACGGTATTTTGTTGTAATCAAAGCCATAATCCTTAATTTGTGTCCTCATCCACATTACTTGAGCACAACTTGTAGATAACGCTACGTAGTCTGCTTTTGCTGAAGACATTGCAGTGCAGTCCTGCTTCTTTGACATCCAGCTGACTAACTTATCACCTAGGAACTATATTCCTCTAGAAGTGCTTTTGCGATTATCAATGCATCCGGCATGATCAACATCTAAAAATGCAGTTAGTTCAAAGCCAGAATCCTTTAGATACCAGAGTCTCATATTTATGGTACCCTTTAAGTATCTAAAGATCCTTTTAACCTATTTCAGGTGCTTTTCTATTAGTCTTGCTTGATAATGTGCACAGTAACATACTGCTTGCACTATGTTTGGTATACTAGATGTCAGATACACGAGTGACCCGATCATACTACAGTATTTTGTTTGGTCAACGGGTGTACCACTCAAGTCTGCATCCAGTTTAGGTTTAGTAGCCAATGGTGTACCAATGCTATCACATTTATCCATACCATGCTTTTTGAGTATTTCTAAAGCGTACTTGGCCTGGCTGATAAAGATACCTCATTGGGATTGGTGGATTTAAAGTCCTAAAAAGAATTTCATTTCCTCATTAAGGACATCTCAAATCTACTATGCATTAGATTTTCAATCTTTTTAGAGAATTTTAGGTTTGTAGACCTAAAAATAATGTCATCGACGTAAATTTGCACATGTAGAATGTCCTCCTAGTATCTTATCCTGAACAAAGTGGGGTCAATAGTACCTTTAGTAAAGCCTTTGGACATCAGGAAATTTAAGAGTTCATCATACCAGGCTCTTGGAGCTTGCTTCAATCCATATAAAGCTTTCCATAGATGGTAGACTTTTTCTGGATGATCAGGATCAATAAACGCATTTGGTTGAGTAACATAAACCTCCTCCTTCAGTAGACCATTAAGAAATTCCATTTTAACGTCCATCTGGTAAATTGGAAAAGATTTGTGTGTTGTGTAGGCGACTAAAAGCCGAATAGCTTCCAAGCGAGCGATTGGAGCAAAGGATTCCTCAAAATCAATACTCTCTTCCTGTGCATACTCCTTAGCTACAAGTTGTGCCTTATTTCGAATAACAATATTTTCTTCATCTTTCTTTGTTTTCCACAACCACTTTAGTTTAATCACTGTCTTTCCAAAGGATTTGTCAACAAGTTACCAAACTTTGAGTCGGTCAAATTGATGAAGCTCTTCCTGCATTGCCTCGATCCATGCATGATCAACCATTGCTTCCTTAATGTTTGTCGGTTCTACTTTACTCACGGTGAAAGGGAACATACACATTTCAGGATTTATTGCAAGTTGTTCTCTTGTTTGCACTAGCTTGGATGGATTTCCATGAACTTGTTCTAACAGGTGATCTTTGGTCCATCGATCAAATTGATGAAGTTAGTAGAATGTATGCATGTTTTAATTATAAACATAGCGAGTAGATGACTCTGCTTCTTCACGTATCGGTATACTGAAGATGTTGTAAAATTAGTTTTCGTCAATATTTGCATTTTCTACTTGAATTTCTTCTATGAATACCGGTGTTGTTTTCTGGTATGTGCTTAATTACACATACCTTTTACCTTTAAAAACGAGCTAAAATAACCAAAAACGGACTTAAAATGCCA
>BQNB010146251.1:0-16602 GCA_026074375.1 Tanacetum coccineum
CTTATTATTTCTATAAGGATACGTAAATCCAACATGATCCTGATGTATCCGATGCGGTTCTTGCCTTTTTTGAAATAATACTTGCCGGAGATTTAGAGATGCAATTGGAAGTGACAAATGTGGAAATGCCGAAGTACAAGAAACAAATGGATAGATTTGGTAAGGAGCTTGCAATTTCCGCATGTGAAGTGAATAATGAGAAATATGATCCGGGTAATGCAACTATCTGATATTCTCTACTTTCGTAGTTATTTATTTATTTATTTCTTTTATTAACTTTTAAAATTGTAGCAAATTGGTGGGGAACTTTTGGTGGTGCAACCCCTAATTTGAAAAATGTTGCAATGAGGATTCTTTCGTTAACTAGTAGTTCATCGGGGTGTGAAAGAAATTGGAGCACGTTTGAAGGGTTCGTAGACTTTATTTAAATTGTACAGATAAAGGGTGTAAAGAAAGAAGCCCTCCATACACTTAAGGCAGAAACCGGGTCAATACATATGCTGTCAGAATCACAAGTTGATTGCTGACATTGAAGACGACATCATGGACCCAGTGATGCAATGCACAACCCTTCCCAGCCATTCGAGTTTCTCTTGAAAGAAACTTGTCTCATTTGTCACGGAGACTAAACATGCAATCTACTGTCTCACTCACTCCGAGTAAGTCGGTATTGAAAAGGTGGCAGTCAGCTCCAGCCTCCGATCACTAATATCAAAGCGCACTTTCGAGTCTAGAGCCAAGAGATCATCAATTAATCTCGTTAGGACACATTTCCATTTATCTTGTCTTTCACACACTGTGGAAACAAGGTTATCTTAAGAGTCCTACGCATTATCCTTGTGATATTGCCAGAACATCCGAGTGATACGAAGGTATTCACTATGAAGATGGAAATCCTGCTAGAGCCTACATCAAACAAGCTCTAGGTAGGTGACTTGTGCGATTCTACAAGAATCAAACTTGTGTCAACTGGAAAGAAACGATGGTGCGATTCTACGTGAATCAAACTTGTTCCAGCATAAGAATTGACGGTTATTGAACATTTGACAACCAATCAAAACTATCGAAGTGTTACAAAATATTTTCATAATTAACACTTAGACTGATTTTTCAAATCAATTTTCTCTTTATTGCTAACTGTTTCATTACAGGATCATTTAAAGATGGAGATGGAGATGGAGATACCCAGTTCCAGTAATGTCAAGTTAATAACCGAATGCTCAGACACGACCTACACTTGTTATGAAGTTATGAAAGATCTCATAAAGGTGTCAAAGCTTCCGCAAACTCTGTTATCATATTCTTCTTCACAAGTGCACAAGATGGCAATAGATTACTAGATGATGAGAGATTATGTTTGGATGATGATCTCAAGAAAGCTCATGATCAAAATCAAAACAAGTCAAAGTGAACAAGCTCAATTGTTATCTAAAGATCACTACAACAAAGTACTAGATGTAACATGAAGAATCAAAAGACTGCAAGCTGTAAGAGCTTAAGTCTAGTGTTTTCAAGGGTGACCTCCCTTAGGGGGAGATTGTTAGATATGAGTAAAAGACTCGGTCACCCTGTATATTTATTGTTTATAATAGTTCGTAGTTTAATAGTTAATCGTATGTCTTTTGGTTTTAAGCCGGGTACTAATACCTCTATGTGTTTCTCTCTCTAGAGGAAAGCTATATAAGCCTCTTCCAACTTTGGAAGAGGAAAGCTAGTCATAATCTATTTTACATTTACACATACATTTCTCTCTCTAGAAATATCACTCTATGTGTTTCTCTCTCTAGAAACTAGCCCAATCACAAGAATCATCACCCGTGTTATGAATTAAACGATCCTACATACAAGACTTTACATCGTTGATTTTTGTAACGTATCAACGAATAATCGATCCTTCCAAATGATTCCTTCGGTATAAACTTCCTTTGAACCGACTATATATATATTTTTTTCATCTTTTTTTTGTTTTTTTTTTCAAACAATACATAATAAATCTTGGTTTGGTTTCCCCGTCTTCACTATCATAATTTATCCGGATAATCTTTTCCTTGTAAAACTTCTTCTTCGGACATAATTCATAATCACGAAAGTAGCAAAACTTACGAGCTACATATTTTTCCTATTGAATTGTGCAATTTTCTGACCATTACAGAGATAGAAAATTTTCACTTTGACACAGGAAATACAAGACTTTACACGAAAGCAACTAGCAACATTGGTAAAATAGGCTTAATCTACACGGTAGGCTAAGGTGCAAAGGTGTAACGAAACATATAATATGGTGTAGAAAAAGAAAGGAATGGCTCAACAAGTTGTTCTAGGGGATTTTACTCTAAAAATAATAGTAATCAATGGTTACACGGGAGTTAACTAACCAGTGTAGATAGTTAATTTTACGACATGTAGGCTATTTGGTTGAATCCTAGAAATTTATCAGTTGAACATGTTCTTCCATCTAAATCCATAGTACTAATCATGACGGGCTTGAGTGATATACCAGACCAAGACTTGACGAAAAACTCTATAATTCTATTTAGTCATACTTTATTAAACAAACTAAAGCACAAACACATATGGATGTCTTTTCTCTTGAAAGCGTGTCGTACAAGTTTCGGTTATCTTTCATTTACCTAAGACGCGTCATTTATTTAGGTCGCGTGTAGGACCTTTCGGCTTTATTTCTTCCTCGTTGATTATCGATTCACCACTTGCTTAAGGTGAGTTCATAACCCTACATTTTTACCGATTTACAAATGCTTTATACTTTGGGATGAAAAACATTGTTTGCTTTTAAAATTGGACACAAGTTCTTAATGTGAGTTTTGCATTTTTATGTGTTGCCTAAGTTTTGCTACAAACCACTATTGCCCGAACTATCATGAACCATGAACGTTAGTCACTAAGGCAATTGGTTTGGTTAATGAGAGCGAATGCGTAATTAGATCTATTGGGACTAGTTATCCCTATCTGCCTTGGGTTCCACTCTAACGGTGAACAACGGATATATGTCATGTCAATGTGCATTGTGGTGGTCTTTGGTTGGGACACCTGTTAAGGGCACGGAATACTATGTGGAATGGTATGATATGCCTTATGATTAATTACATCGGTGTCATGGTTTAGGTTAACAGTAATTACTTTTTATGTGATGCTGTATTGTTATAGTAGTGCATAACGATTTTGATATTTGTGGTCATCTTGTATTAACTTAAACATGAATTCACCAACATTATGTTGACGTTTTTAAACTTGTTTCTAGGTGATTAGCTTGCTTGATTCTTAATGCTAAATGGGTCTATGTGCTAGTGACTCGCAAATTTCAAGACTTATCTATTTACATACTCGTAGTCATGATCCCACTTTGTTATGCTTCCAGCTACTTTTACTCCATTTTTTCTTTATGACTGGTGTAAAACTTAATTTATTTTCTTTATGCAAACGCGTATACTTTTTTCAAATGTCCATGCATTAGTGGTCGTTCTTATTGTTGGTGTTCGGATATTTGTTATGACGTCTCGCTTTCCTCAGACAACGAATTCTGTCTTGGCCCCGTATAGGGTTTGTGGACAGACTTGGTAATACTGAGCAAGGTTATAGAGACCAGTAGTTATACTAGGTCTGTCTATAACCAGTATTGTGATCATAGGTGCCTCTATATGATACTTAAGTGTTGTCTATCTTGTTAGTATATATATATATATTTTTATATATATATATATAATATATATATATAATATAATATATATATATATATATATATAAAGATTTTCTATATTTTATTGAGACTTATTATATATTTTGCATTATTTACATTTCCTTTCATTTTTATCATTTCTTTATGCCTTGCATGGTTTCATATAAAGGAGATTTATATAAACTTTTGCTTGTGCAGATCTTGGCAGTCTTTCAGCTATTGCTATTTCTTCTGATTCTTCGGATTGTGAGTTGTGGGTGCCCGCTCTCTGGGTTATTCTTTTTGGTGATCTTCCTACTATTTATTCTTCTTCTTCAGTGGTTATCTCCAAAGACTTTACTATTGCTGCCTATATTATTCAATCTGCGCTCCTGTGGTTGAGACGACTCTTGTGCTTAACCATTGGATTGTGTGGCTTGTTCCTATTAGGTGTTCCGATTATGATTCACAGATAAGAGTGTCTTTCACCAGAGCATATTTCTACCGCTACTAGCTATTTTCACCATTCTTATGCACCGATTCTTCTGAGGCTCCTGTTTCTTCTGATGGGCACCATGCTAGGACCCTTATGTTGCTACGTGCTCGCAGGACAGAGAGTAGGGTAACAAACACGTCCATCATATTATCTGAGTTTCTGCCCCACCTAGGATTCTGATCGTTACTGGTCAGCGATTCTTACTCCGAACGGGGAGGCATTCCTTTTGGTCGACTCTTACCGCACCCATCTTAAGGGCCACGTAGTTAGTTGACTGCGAGGAAGAGAGTTGGACCTTTACCATCTCGCAGATTAGCATCGAGGCATGCATCACCTCGTTCTTTAGACCATCACTCATCTTCTTCCAGTTCATCTTCGGATTCTTCGGGTCTGGTTGCATCAAGATCAGGCTAATTTGGATCTTCGAATAGGATGTATCACCTAGATTGTGTTACCTATGAGAGAGGTACTATGTATAGTAAGGCATTTTGTCGTTTGGTGTGACTGTCAATATTACTTTGTATTCACGACTACTCAGAGTCATCATCAGGAGATTCGTCAGAAAGACCCCTGCATTCATCTTCACATTCTGCTGGACCATCTCACAAGAGATGTAGATCCCCGGTTGATTTTGTACCATCATCTACGTCAGTTATAGGATCGTTAGCTCCTACCCATGCTGATCTCTTACCACCTCGTAAGAGGTTCAGAGATTCATATTCGTATGAGGCTAGCATAGAGGATGATACCGAGATTGATCCTATAGAGACTGAGGTTGATATGAAGTTGGGTATTGGTGATAGGGATGATGTTAGAAATCATGTTAAGATTGACCCTAGGGATGTCAGGTATGACACAGAGGAGTATGAGGCTGACACCAGTGCTGGAGACACGGTTGAGGTAGGTATTGACTAGATGTCCGCACCGATAGTTAAGGAGGAGATTGTAGAGCAAACTGGAGAGGATTCTTCTGATTCGTCTGGTACTAGGGATGGCATTGTTAGGTCATTCGAGGATATGCCGATTGACTTAGATGATGATGTGCGTGACTTTTACCATCACATGTCTGAGGTTCGTATTGATAGGATTGTCAGGATTGAGACTGCTCAAAGACGGTAGGAGGCTGATCAGTTGATAGCTAGGGGACAGAGAGTTAGTATGATCGAGAGGATTGACAGGTTAAGGTTAGAGAACCTCAAGGTCCGTGCTATGTTGGATATCGAGAGGGATCATGTGAACAGTCTTTATCTTCACATGTCTCTTTCATAGGAGGAGTTTCGTCAGGTTCGTAAGGATCGTGATGATACTCGAGGGAGACTTAGGAGGTTGGAGTCATATGTTGAGAGACGTTTGGGTTTTCTCCCTTAGACTAGTTGTACCATGATCATGTAGGACACTAGACTGATGGTTAGGTCTAGATGTTAGCAGTAGAAATAATTATGGATCATGTACCTATTTTAGATTTTGGTTGTAACAAAATTATGCTTTTATTCATGAAATGAAAAGCTTGTTTTGACTCTCGCTTACTTATCTATATTGTTATTTATTCGTTCTGGCAATCGTGTTGTAATTATATTTTATTTCATAGCATGTATTAAATTATCGTTATCTAATGATAGTGTATTCGTTTCAAAATCTCACCATGGGTTGTGTCTTGTATCTTGTAATGTAGAACAATGACTATCACTCGCTCCGGTATGACCCCTGAAGCAATCGAAGAACTCGTTAACTGACATGTAAAAGAAGTGTTGGCTGCTCATGAGGTGACCCGTGCCGCCAATGCTCTCGAGACTGAAAACCAAAGCCAAAATGGCAGTGATGGCGACAATGGAAATGGTGGAAATGGAAATGGTAGAGATGAGAATCCAGATGGGAATGGTAAAGGTGATAGACCTGCAGCTAGAGAATGCACATACCAGGACTTCATGAAGTGTCAACCACTCAACTTTAAGGGAACGGAAGGAGTTGTAGGATTGATAAGTTGGTTTGAGAAAATGGAAATAGTGTTTCATATCAGCAACTGCCTAGAGAAGTCTCAAGTTAAGTATGCTACTTGCACCTTGTTGGATAGTGCACTAACTTGGTGGAACTCACATAAGAGGACTATTTGGACTGAGGCTGCATTTTCCATGTCATGGAGTGAGCTCATGAAGCTAATGACTGAAGTGTACTGCCTAAGGAATGAGATTCAGAAAATGGAAACTGAACTGTAGAACTTAACTGTGAAGAACAATGATTTGACTGCTTATACTCAGAGATTCCAAGAATTTACCATGATGTGTACCAAAATGGTCCCCAAGGAGGAAGATCAGGTGAAGAAATTCATTGGAGGTCTTCCATATAATATCCAAGAGAATGTAATTGCTGCAGAACCCGCAAGACTACAAGATGCTGTTCGAATTGCCAACAACTTGATGGATCAAAAATTGAAGGGCTATGCTGTAAGAAATGTAGAGAACAAGAGGAGATTAAACAAAAACTATGGAAACAACCGTGGGCAACAACCGCCCCACAAACGGTAGAATACTAGAGGTCAGAATGTTGCTAGAGCCTATATGGCTGGTAACATAGAGAAGAATGGTTATGAAGGAACGCTTCCTTTTTGCAATAAGTGTAAGCTACACCATGAAGGACAGTGTACTGCTAAGTGTCATAACTGTAAGAGGATTGGACATCTGGCTAAGGATTGCAGATCTGTTGTGACTGTACCTACTCAAGGAACTCCAGGGCCCAATCAGAGGGTTATTACGTATTTTGAGTGTGGTGCACAAGGACATTACCAGAAGGATTGTCCTAAAGTCAAGAACCAAAACCGTGGGAATAAAGCAAGAGTTCCTGATGCAAGAGGCAAAGCATATGTCCTAGGAGGAGGTGACGCAAACCGGGATTCCAACACTACGGGTCCGTCTTCTCAGAATGATCATCATGCTTATATGTTATTTGATTCGGGTGCCGATAGAAGTTTCGTATCAAATACTTTTAGTACATTGCTAGATATCATACCCTATGCCTTAGACGTTAGTTACGCTGTCGAGCTAGCTGACAGAAGAACTTCAGAAACCAAAACTGTGCTTAAAGGCTGTACATAGGGAATTTTTTTGTGACGTCATTTTTATATCGACCTAAGATGCACATAGATTTGGTAGTTTTGACGTTATCATCGGCTATGGAGTGGTTAGAAAGAATCATGTAATGATTGTCTGTGACGGAAGATAGTGTGTATTGTTTCCTTATAGAAATGAAATTCTAATCGTTTTAAGGAAAGAGAATAGGTGTCAAGGTGAAGAAAGAAATAACGTTGAGCATTATATCATGTGAAAAGGCCCAGAAGTATATGGGAAAGGTTGTTCAATTATTTCTGGCACAGGTTGCGATGAAAGAAAACAAAGACAAGTCGAAGGAGAAGCGACTCGAAGACGTGCCGACTGTACGGGACTTTTCGGAAGTCTTTCCTGAAGACTTACCTGGATTACCACTGATACGACAAGTTGAATTCCAAATCGACTTAGTCCCAGGTGCTGCCCTTGTAGCTCGAGCCCCGTATAGATTAGCACCGTCGAAAATGAAAGAATTGTCTGCTCAACTACAAGAACTTTCTGACAAATGATTTATAAGACCAAGTTCCCCACCCTGGGGAGCTCTGGTTTTATTTGTCAAAAAGATAGACGGCTCTTTTCGGATGTGTATCGACTACCGTGAACTTAACAAGCTTACTGTAAAGAATTGATACCCACTTCCAAGAATCGGCGACTTGTTTGATCAGTTGCAAGGATCAAGTGTGTACTCGAAGATTGACTCGAGGTCTGGTTATCACCAACTCAGAGTTCATGACGAGGATATCCCAAAGATGGCGTTTAGAACCCTCTATGGTCACTACGAGTTCCAAGTGATGCCTTTCGGGTTGACTAACGCGCCAGTAGTATTCATGGACTTGATGAACCGGGTATGCAGACCATACTTAGATAAATTTGTGATCGTGTTCATCGATGATATCTTGATCTACTCGAAGACCAAGGAAGAACATAATGCACATCTTAGACTAATTTTGGAGTTGCTCAAGAAGGAAGAATTGTACGCCAAGTTCTCAAAGTGCGACTTTTGGTTGTCGAAGGTATAAGTTTTGGATACGTGATTGATAGTGAAGGCATTCACGTTGATCCTACGAAGATTGAGTCAATCAAGTATTGGGAATCACCCAAGACCCCGACAGAAATTCACCAATTTCTAGGTCTTGCCGGTTACTACCAACGATTATCGAAGGTTTCTCCAAGATTGCCAAGCCTATGATGAAGCTGACTCAGAAACGTGTAAAGTTCAATTTGGGGTGAAAAGGAGGAAACTGCTTTCCAGACATTGAAGCAAAAGTTATGTAGTGCACCAATTTTGGCATTGCCCGAAGGAAGTGAAAACTTCGTAGTATATTGTGATGCTTCTCACAAGGGATTAGGCGCAATGTTGATGCAGAGGAGAAAGCCATAGCTTATGCATCCCGCCAACTTCAAAATTCTATGAGAAGAACTACAACTACACACGATTAAGAATAGGAGCATGTGGTGTTTGCTCCTCAAGAAGTTGAGACATTACCTTTACGACACGAAGGTGTGTTGTGTTCACTGATCATAAGATTTGCAACATATTCTGAAATCAGAAAGAGTTGAACATGAACAATGTAATGTTGTAAAGCTGCAAGTAAACTATGACTGTGAGTTACGTTATTACCCGAGAAAGGCGAATGTGGTGGCTGATGCGTTGAGCCAAAAGTGTAGACCTAAGCCACTATGAGTTTGAGCCTTGGTTATGACAATTGGCTTAAACCTCCCTGTGCAAATCTTAAATGCTCAGGTTGAGGCAAGAAATGAAGAGAATTATGGAACAGAAGATTTAGTGTTTGTCTATGCGCCCATTTTTAAGAAGATCCTAAAACCTCTCATCTTGAAGCGGTAAAAAGGATTTTTAGATATATTAAGGGAACAACATACTTAGGTTTATGGTATCCCAAAGGAACGGGTATAGAAACCATTGTTTACACCGACTTTGATCATGCAGGAGACTATGTCGACCGCAAAAGCACAAGCGGTGTATGCACATTCATGGGATGTTGCCTCACATCGTAGTTCTCCAAGAAACAAACTGCCTTAGCCATTTCCACCAATGAATCCGAATACGTTTTCATCGGAAAAGCTTGCCAACAAGCTTTATGGATGAAACAAGCTCCAGTCGACTATGACATAAAACTAGATGACATACCCGTCCTTTATGACAATAAAGGTGCCATCGACCTTAGTAAAAACCATGTTCTCTATTCTCGTACCAAACTTATAGAAATCTGACATCACTTCCTTTAATGGACAATGTCCAAAGTGGAAACCGCTCAATTAGAATGTCTCCTTCGAGGACAACATTGCCGATATCTTAACCAAACCTCTCAAAAGGGAACCCTTTAACCTTCTCAGACTAGATCTCGGTCTCATGTGTAACAATCTGCATTTTCAAGTCATTTTACGTCAATAAATATTGTTAGCCTCAAAATATTGAGTCGAACAAGGAAGTTCGTTCATTAAGAATATTAGGTCTCGGTCATTAATTTATGTAACGTTGTAATAGGCTAGAAACGGGAAACAGGCTCGTCATCTAATCTAATATTACACATGTATCGGGCTAAAGCCCAAAGCAATCCCGAGCCCGACATAAGTTATAAGCCCACATGTCACATGTTAGTTGGGTGGGTATATAAACCCTTTTCTACCTAGGAAAAGGGTGTTGGTTCATTTGTATTTTCTCACAAGTTTAATCAACCATCTCATTTTCTCTCTACTTTCTCTCTTGTTTCTCTCTCTAAAATTCTTCATATCCCTTTTCTATTTTTCTTGGTTCAAATGGTGAAGTGAAGGTGATTCCAGGTTCCTATATTTGGTATCACTCGCCATGGGTGGGTTTAGTGTTCGAATGTGGTATTAGTTTTGCGCTTATTTTCATTCGACATTTTTTCCTTTTGGTTTTCAAAATTTTTGTTTTCACTAGAACTATAAATCTTGGGCTGTTGAAATATACAAAACTGTGGGCTGTTTGGTGTGTGATTTGTTCTAACAGTAACAACACTTTTCATTTATTTTCATTTGGGCTTATTTAGTCACGGATTACTTGGTTTTTAGCTTATTTCCCTATCTAAAAGCTTTGACCTTTTTGTTTTTATATAAAAGTAGCTTATTTCGGTTTTCTTTCAAGCTTATTTCAAGCGTTTTGTGGTATCGGTGGCTTATTTTTGTTTATACACGGTGTGAAAAAGAAGACGCGTTCAAGGTGTTTGATATTCTGTCAAACCGAACTACTAAGAAGACAGTTGGAACCGAACAACTTGCAAACCGAACTACTCAATAGCTTTGGAACCGAACAACTTGCAAACTGAACTACTCAATAGCTTTGGAACCGAACAACTTGTTTTTCCTTGTGAACCGAACAACCAGTTTCCATGTGACAACAGAACTACTTGTTTCAAGTATGAACCGAACAACTTGTCTCTCTTTGTAACAACTAGTTTCCATTTGAGAACCAAACAATTTGTTTTCAAGTAGGAACCGAACTACTCACAATCAATAGGAACCGATCTACTTGTTTTAAGTAATTTTTGGGTTTTCCGGTTTCATGTGACGATTAACTATGGGACTTATAATCATATAATTGCGATCATGAACTCGTTTCGATCATCATGGTATATTCATTTATTACCGATGATAACCGTACAACTCCGCGAGCTTAAAAACACAACCGGTCCATTTTTCTTAAATTCAAAAACAAAGACGAAAGACATTTGGAGGGAATTCGTGTAATTATAAAACTAAAATTCAAAATTGACAAGATTGGTCCCTCAACTTCAAACCCAATTCAAAGTTCGTCATTGGTTTGTTTGTTAACCCTTATTGTTGAAACAGTTTTTCACCGTCAGTCCTTATTTGAGTTTTAATCAACCGGTACTCATTTTAAGTTGAAAGTTTGTGCACCGTTCGTCATTTTAAGCTCAAATACTTTAACTACAATAACGATTTCAACAACAATTAATCATTGTTTCACGGTTTCTTCTTGATTTTGTAAAATCCCATAAAAGATTCCATTTCTTTTCTTGGTATAAATCATAGATTTGTAAAATCCCGTGAACGTTAATTGATTTCAATCCACAACAACAATCACTTTACCTACTTAAGATCCTACAAATCATTTTCACTTCACAATTCATGGTAAAATGGAACCGAAAGATACTTTATCTTCGTGTTCGTATTCAGATGAAAAAGACATGCAACAAATGCTAAAACGAGCAAAGATTTTGAAAGGTAGTTGCCTAAACGGTCTTAGTGCACTTAAATCAATTTTCACACGGTGACTTG
Organism: Tanacetum coccineum; assembly: GCA_026074375.1. Classification (NCBI taxonomy): domain Eukaryota; kingdom Viridiplantae; phylum Streptophyta; class Magnoliopsida; order Asterales; family Asteraceae; genus Tanacetum; species Tanacetum coccineum. The sequence goes on from BQNB010146251.1 coordinate 11,549, forward strand.
AACAAGGAATCACTAAAAGTGAATTTGAACTTGCATTTAGTCATATTTTTGGTGAAGATGTTAACACATTCACAAGAACGTTCTCTCAGAACATGGATACACTGGAACAACAACTTATGAGTCCAACTGCCAGAATGCCTTTAGAGTGCTCAAGACATAATTTGAGAATTTTTTACCTCCGTGTTAATAAAGCCTTCAAGTTTAGATGGTACATATGCAAGAAAGGACTTTTACGCATATACTGGCATGGAACCTCAACTCTTCAAAGAAACAATACTCAAATTTTTTGATTTCATTGAGAATTATATGCTTAAAACAATCATTCATGCACAAACGATTCAGAAAAGGTTGGATGACAAAAAGTTACAGATTCAAAAGTGCACAGTTCAAGAATTAAAGCATCGGATGCTATTTCAAAAGACAAAGCACAGGAAAGTTGCATGGTATCTTTTTGGCCACTTCATTCACACCTCAAGATTCTTTCAAATAACGACTTAAAAGGAACTTGCACCGAGTATCGATTCAAACGCGCATCTGCAACACTCTTTGGTCAAGATCTAGAGACTTTCACAGGCACAATGTTCCTTAACATGGATCAACTAGAAAAGCAACTTGACAACAAAGAATTTCAAGAGATTGGATCCATGGCTTCTTTTAAAGTACTCGAGACACGCTTTCAGATGTTCATCAAGTCACGGATTTATTTGGATGATGAATATGTTACACTCACACGCAATTACTTTCTAGAATACACTCAACTCGAGATTTCAGAATTCCGTGGATCCAACACATGGAATCTGTTAAGAAGTCAATTGATTAAAGAGCACAACATAAACGCGAGTATGACAGCAGGGGGAATGAAAGACAGATGCAGACAATAGAGGAAAAGGTTGATACAAGTAATGCAATGGATGCTAGTTTGGTTGACACAGAAAGCAGTGGGACAGAATCAAAAGAGTAGGATACAAGCAGCAGATCAGGGAATGATGCACATGGACTGATGATGCAAATTTAGACCCATATACGATGAAGAGCCACTCGCTGAGGTACAAACGACTGCTGAAATCAATGTCTTTGCTATAGGACAACAACATACTGAGCAACCTGAATTCAATAATAAAGGAGAGGTTGACCAGAATGCTGAACAATGTCATGAAACATGTCCTTTGCCTGCTAAATTAACTGATAACCAGACAACTGAACTCTCAAATCAATTTCTCAAATCTGAAAATATTTGTTCTAAAAAGACCGTTGCCAATTCAAAAAAGAATTTTTAAGAATGGAAGCACATTTGTGTTAATCTTGAACTTAAATATCAAAATCAAGCTTTAAAAGAAAGGCAACACGGTCAATTTTCAAAAGTAAAAAGTAAAGAAGCCAAGGTTAAACATGACATAGATGTAACTAAAACAATAAACATCGAATTAGAACATAAAGTGGCTAAATTACTAAAGAAAAATGAGACTTTGAAAAGGCATTACAAAGAACTGTCTAATTCTATCAAGAAAATGAGAGCTAAGACTATAGAACACACAACTTCTTTGATTGTTAAAAATGATGAGTTCAAATCTCAACTTCTGGAAAAAGGATTTACAATTGCAGCATTAAAAAACGAGTTAAGAAAATTAACAAGAAATAGTATGAATACTAAGTTTGCAAAATCATCAATCTTAGGGAAACCGGCTTTACAACCACATAGAAACTAGTCAGTTGTTAAACAACCGACTGCGTTTAAGTATGAACAACCTAGAATTTCAAAGCCACGGTTTTCCTCCTAAGTTGATGTCAATAACGATTTGTCAAAACCAGTCACTACACATTATTTGCCTAAGGAAAGAGAATCTGCTGTTGTAAAACCTCATCACGTGATTGCATCTAGCGAATCTAGAAATAGTTCAAAGAACATGCCAAGATTTAGTTCTAATGACATGGTTCATAATCACTATCTAGAGGAAGCTAAGACAAAGACACAAGAAAGCGGTAGGAATTCAAGATCTAGTGTGATGCCTTATGCTAGATCACAAAGCACAGCTAATGGTAGCAAACCAAAACCTAGGATCAATAACCAAAACTCTAGGAATTGGCCTGCATCTAAGTGTAGTTTTGTAACGACAAAGACTGTGCCCATAGCAGAACACTCTAGGAATTCTAGGAATTTTTCTGACTCCAAACATTTTGTTTGCTCGACATGTCAGAAATGTGTCTTTAATGCAAATCATGATACCTGAATGAGGTCAACTTACGTGCTAAGGTTCCATCCTATAAGACCACAAAAAGATACAAACTCGTAGAGCAAATGAGTTTTGCAAAGAAACCAGAAAGATAAATCCCTACAGGACATAGGTTTTCAATCAAAAAGACATCCAGTGTGCATGAGAAAACAATGACTCCTAGATCTTGTCTTATGTGGAAACCGACGGGTAAAATTTTCAAGACATTTGGTCTTAGGTGGGTTCCTACAGGAAAGATATTCACCTCTAGCACCACTAAGGCTGACAGTGAACCCACAAATAGTTTAGATGAAGATATCACTAACCAATATGAATACGAATGACTTATTCCTTTTATGTATATATAAATATATAATAAATATAAATATAAATACGTAAGGAAAAAGATCAATGATAGTAAGTATTCCAAAAGATTTCAAGAAATTGCTTTTGACCAAAGCAAAATCTAAAATCCCCCAGGTCATTTCCCAACGAGGTGTGAATTGAAAATCGAGAACGTTTGTGATCGCGTGAATTGAATGGATTAAGATTTTCGGATTAGATTACTAATTCTACACTTAAAATGGAAAAACGAATAAAGGAAACCTAAAAACGAAAGCGAATAAGGCTAAAACACGAAAAACGAGAACGAGATTCTAATCCCGTTCTTTAAAAATCGAAATCCTAAAAATTTAATCCTACGAACGCAAATTTAATTTTCCTAGGTGCAAAATGATAAAAGAAAATTTTAAAAAAAGAAATTATATTTTTTTAACTTTTTAATAATTTTTTATGAATTAAAAACTGTTTTAACAAGAAAAATTTATTAAAAATAGTAAACTTAATTGGAAAAATTTGAAAATTTTGAAAAATTACTGAAAAATACTCTGAACAGTGTTGGATGCAAGAAAAATAAAAGCTTTGAAAAACGGCTTAAAAATAAGCCAGAAATAAGCCCAAAAGGGCTGAATGCTTATTGGGCTAAATGGGCTTATATAATTAATTGTGTAAATACCAACCAGATGGCCCGTCTGGTGCCGCTGGTTAGTATGTGTTGGGTGTGGGACGAGTGGGTGTGAAAGGGGAGGTCCAGGGGTCGAATCCTTGGCCTCCCTTTTTGAATTTTTTTAAATTTCTTTTTGTAAATTTGTAAAACAAGACAAAATATGAAACTTTAAAAAAGTGAGTTTTATAAAACTTTAAAAATTAAGCTGGAATAAGCAAATTAAAATGACAGATTTAACTTTTTACACTAGGTCCTATATTAAGCTAAACTGGTGGGGATTTTAGGCTAATTAAGCTAAGGAAAATGAAAAATAAGCAAAAACAGATGGTTAACTACACCTAATGAGCAAGTTTAAACACAAATAAGCAAGGACAGACATGTAACATTTCGTATTTTCAGGTCATTTACGACGCTATTTAAATTCACTATTTATTTTATTTTCTCGTACGCGTTCGCTTTTAATTTTAATCGATACGTTAAATCGCGTAAACTAAAAATCAACAATCAACGTAAACGGGCACCAAACAAATTAAAGTTTATGACAAGCCATCATTATATTATTTTTGTTTTTTTTCAAAAGTAATAATTAACTTTTATATTTTATTTTTGTTGGTTACGTAAATTAAATACGTTTCGCGATAAATTGCGTTTAGGCACTCCCGAAAATCCACACAACAAGTTTTAAGAAGATTCACGATAAAAACAACTCCCGGAACCACCAAAACTTTTCTGCGCTTCAACAAATACCCACTTTTATACCCAATACATAAAAATTACCCAACAACATCACATATATCTTCTTATAACCGAAATTATGGCAATGGATACAAAGATATAAGAAAAATTCACAACTTGGTCAATGTACATCTCTTGCATTTAAAACCTAGCCATACCTTGTTACTTTGACTCTAGACAAGAAAGCAAGAACCCTTAAAACCCTCAAGATGTTGTGTTGAATACTATTGCATACTTTTGACCCTTTGAACACATATAATGCAAGTAACAAAGAAAGAAATAACATACACATGCAAAATACTTAGTAAAAATCACAAAAACCCTCCTTTTGTGCCCATAGAGCTCACGGCTCAACACACTCTCCCACACAAACCCATACAAAATTTTATTCAACCTATACCCATCTATACACATCCATCCTAAGATATTCTAAGGTGTTTCCAAGCATTGGCTAAGCATTTTCAAGTATTAATCAAGTAAAAGGAAGCTAGGGTTTTATTAAGAAAACAAGGGTTTTCTTGGTTATAATATCGGGTTTAAAGTCTAAACAAGGGTTTAGCACTTAAGTGTCATCATCCTACATCATCTCATTAAGGTCATCTTAAGCCCTTAACTTTTTATTTATATGATTATATGCATATGTGATGTTTATGTAGTGAAATCACCATTATGATATGTTTAACTTGTAAACATGGATTTTTCTTGGAAATATAGTTTTATGAGCTTATAAACATATTGTATGGATGGTAATATAAAGTCATAATAGAAGTAAAAGACTTGTATACTTTTGATAAAGTTATAAAGTGTAAAATATAAAAACAAGGTTAAAAATAGACTTAATAAAGTCACCCAAACTTTCTGTCCCAAAAGTGTATAAAAACATACTTAATTTATATTTTTATAATATAATACATATTTTTAGGATTCCAAAATGATAAGAATCGTAATTTTTCAATTAATAACGAACTAGTTATGAATTTCGCGAGTTTACGACAATTAATACTTTTATAAAAGTTATTGTTCATGACAGAAATAATTATTTTTGTAAACCTCATAAATAAGTAGAACTTTAAATTACGAGAACGTGCTCGAAATAATCACTA
>BQNB010146252.1:0-13311 GCA_026074375.1 Tanacetum coccineum
CATTGTGTTTTGTATTAAAACAATTTCAATAAATCTAATGTATCGTATTTTAAACAACTCTTTTAGAGGTCGTTCCCATATCTTATGTTGTTGATCTATGAAGTAACGCCCTCGGATATATTCTACATTATGGTGCGACCCAGATTCTGGGGTGTTACATACTCCACTCCCCATGTATCCGACTCGAGATTTCACTATGTCAACAAGCTCTCTTTAGGCGGAGAAAACCGTTTACACGTCGCTTATGTTATTTTCCGACACTAAGCTAAATGTTGACTCCTAATCTTAGCTAGAACCAATCTACCACTTCATAAGATATACACAATCGGATCTACGCAATATCCGAATCACACAAATACACAAGATAAATATAATAGAGATTTGGTACTTAGAAGAAGAGAGGAGAGATCACTAATCAACACTTTGTTACTTGGCGAATACGAGTGTTCTTCTCTTGCACTTGATAAAGAGGAGAGATGAGATGAAGAAGATAAGATAAGATCACTTGAAACAAGATCTAAATATGTTAGCGATTAATATTTTTAGTGAGACAAAGAAGAGAGAGAAAGAACTAAAAAATTTCATGCAAAGAGGAATAATTTTCAGCAAGGGGCGGACCAGTATTTATAGGCATGTAAATTCAACGGTAACTGGCGGCGGTCCCAACGGCCCCATATATATATGGGGGCCGCCCCTAGACTCCGCTCCTATTTTTGTCTTTTTGCGGTGAAGGTTGTATCTGCTATGGAACCTTCCATTTTGAGGGGAAAATTTGAAATTCAAGTTTTAAGTTTTTAATAAAACTTTTCTTTTAATTAGAAAATATTTTGTAAATGTATTTTTGAGAAAATACTTTTATAGAATTAAAAGTGAGGTTTAAGAGAAAAATATTTTCTTGATCACTAATCATGCTTAATGATTTTGTTTATCCATACCTTAAGTGATCACTAATCTTAAAAATGAAATTTCACACTTAATAATTTTTGAACGTTAATTTTTATCGTAAACGTTTTTACATTTTGTTATTGTCAAAACAATGAGAGGTCGAGAAATATAAATAACTTTTTTAGACATTATTTGTATTGACAATCTCCCCCTTTTTGATGATGATAAAATATAAACTCATTTTAAATAAAATTAAAGGTTTCAAATTATTAATGAGTTTTGTTCCATTTCTCCCCTTTTTTGTCGAATCCAAAAAGGATAATCGTCAAATTGTAAAGGTGAGAAAGAAATCGACGATATCAAGACTCCCCCTTGATGTGAGCTCCCCCTCGTTTGGGGCACCAAGGGATCGATCTTACAAAAATTCTTTGCTACAAAACAAGGTTAGAAGTACAAGTGTAAGACAAATATCTCATAAACATAACACCATAGTTATGCATGCATTTCAACCATAAAGAAAATTCATTCAACACATAGTAGATCAATACCATAGTAGTATGATCATTACAAGACAAGTGAATCATTACAAGATAAAGTAGATAAGCACAAAGTAAAGACATATTAAGGCATAGAGCTAGACTAGTGGATTCTTGAAATCTAAAAGATGCGACAAACAAAAGATGGGTTGTTTATTATTTAGGGAAATTAAGCATTCGAGAGTGCTCAATTATGGTGAAGAGGTTGTTATTGAGGAGGGAAATTGAGTGGAGGGACCAATGATGATAGATTTGATACGATTAAGGTCATCTTTCAATGTATCAAATAGATTTTGGGTTTCCAAGCAACAATGACAAAACTCCGAATAAAAGTTTACTTGATCTAAAGAAGGTGGAGGGATACATGGTGAGGTAGGAGGTGAATGATTTGTGGTTTCTATTGCTTGTTGGAGGTTAATGTCAAGCAGATTTGATAAGTGATGAAGTTCATTGAGGTTTTGAGTTGAGTTTTATGGAAGTGAAGAGGATGAAAACGAGTTAGTAGAGATGGGAGAGGTAGGTGAAGGCCCTTTTGGTGAAGGAGAAGGTGGTGAGAGAGGAAAATTGTGAATTTGCCTCCAAGGTTCTAGAATGGCTTTTTGGTGTTTTTGTGAGTAATCACGAGAGGATTTCTTCGAGGATAACATGAGGATTATAAAGAGAAATGAGAAATTTAGAAGAGAATATTTGAATATGTGTGAGGAGGATGAATAATATGATGTTGTTAAATAGGTGAATTTTATGCAAAGCATGGTTTTTGGAGAGGGAAACATCTAAAAGGTGTTTGGTTTATTTGGGAAAGGTATAGTTGTGGTTGGAGTAGATAGGGACAGGAATGCTGAAAAAGAAGATACAGGAAGAATTTTGTGACTTCCTCTGTTGGCGGTCCCGTAAACATGTGGCGGTCCCATATATATTTGGGGGGCCTGTGTGTTTTTGGGGGCCGTTTTCTGGAGAGTTACGAAATTCTCCACATGTAGCTTGTTTTTTAGAATTACCCAAAAATAAGAAGGTTAGAAGGAAGATTGTGGTATTTCCCATCTTTTCAAGAATCACATAATCTAGCTAGAAAGAAAAACATGTAATGGATCCAGGTAGAAGCATATAAAATGACATAAAAGTCTATGAAATGTCATATAGCAAGCATGAATAATAACTAAAAGAAGTTATATACGGACTAGAATAACCAAAATGGAAATCAAAGTGATATTACATAGAAATAGTAATAATAGTACGTGTGTCTAGCATATTAAGGTGGACAAAGAGAAGGAGAAAAATTAGTAAGATGTAGAAATATCTCAAACACATGTCGAGGTATCCGAATCATCACTTGTGACTTCTTCAGAAGATATGGAGATGATTGCTTGAAGATGATTTGGGTGAACCCAAGGTTTCATGGATGGCCAATACAATATATATTTTGATTTTTGTAGATGAGGATTAATTTTGATGAGGTGATCGTATAGGCGATTTAGAATCATTCCATATGACATTGGAGAGTTTGGTTGATTTTTAATATTTTCAACTCGTTTAGTTAGAAAATAAGCAAAGTTAAAGGGAGTACTTGTTATAATGCAATACATCATGTGACATGATGATGCGGGAAGAAAATTGGAGTTATTTAGAGTGCCAAAGGCATTTTCTTAAATGATTTTATTCCAAGATCTAATGTCATGATGAAGCTCTTCTTTGAGAATTTTGTTTGGAAAAATGGTTTGTCCAGTTGTTGTAATAGATTAAATAATTTCATTTGGTGTTGGAATGTGTTTTTGGTAAGGGGTGTTGGATTCTTGATTAATTATCAAAGAATCGAGGGATGAATCTTCAGAGTAAGAACATTCTCCTTCACATGGAATGGAGAGAATTGAGGCAAATGACTCGAGTGAAAATGTAAATGTTCTTTTTAATGCCTAGAATTTTAAAAAGATATTTTGATTATTGTCTCTGGTAATTTCTATTGAAGAATAGAATTCAAGAAGAAATCTTAGGCAAATCCCTTCATGGAGTTCATATATTTTTAGTAGTTTGATAATTTGAAACATAATTTAAATATTATCATATTTAGTAGAATCAGGAGATACTAGACGACCTTCATGAATTGTTTTACATTTTAGGTTTCGAATGAAGGGTTTTAAGTTATTAGGAAGATAGTTTTCATTTGAGATTGTTGGAATGTATGATTTGGTGTATCGTAGTTCTTCTTCTAACGTCATTTCACCTAATTAAAAGAGTGCCAATTTTAGTAAGGTTTTCTCACAGAAATAGGTATCTAGTGTGTGCTTAATTGTCACAAATGTGGAGTAACGATTAACTCGATCTAAAAATTAAAATCCTAAGAGTTAATCCAAACGCTCCTTAATTTGATTTTGCTCATCCAAACATGTCGAAAAATACATATGAATTACGTATCTCGACCTTTGTTCATGGAATCATTATGCATGTGTTTAAAAAAATGTTTTAACTTGTATTAACAATGCATAACAACAATTTTATTTGGTTCCTAATGTGAGGGATTTGAAAATAAAATTGCGGTTTTGGTTCGAAATCAATTTTTCGACAAACTCACTAATGTATGCAAATCCTATGTCTATGGGAAGCATATTAGTTATACATTGTAACCTAGTAGTCCTAATTGTACAAAATTGAAAGAAAAATGGAAAATCCCCAATTTTAATTTTTGTGTTCATCATGAACCCTAGACTCAAATTGAAACAAAATAGGTGAAATAACTTACAATTGATGATGTTGATGATGTTAGGAATGATTGTATGTGTTGATTCTATCTTCAATTCAAGTTTTAATGATTTATTTTGAGTTTTTTGGGTTGGTTTGGTCGTGTTTATTGTGCAACAAGAGGAAGGGGGTGTTTGTTTTTTTTGAGTTTTGAAATTTTTTAACTAAGTTTAAATTTTTGTGTCTGCTGGTGGCGGTCCCATTTCGATCAGAGGGCCGCCTGAAATGGATTAGGGGCCGCCTGAGATATGGGGGCCGCCCGTATTATGGAATTTTTGGACTTTTAAATTTTAACACGAATTTACTAGGAAGAGAAGAGTGACTAATTAATTTACATTTCGTGAATTAAAAAATATTACAAGTTCAGATGAAGTTGTTAAATTGTCCACTACACGGAATGGAAACGCGAGTTTATCCTTAGAATCGAGACTAGAGTAAAGGAGAAGCGGGACTAACGCGGATTTTGGAATGTGTTCCATCAATCCTAAACCAAGACGAAGATAATTAAACGATTCGCGTTTAAGGGTTTCATAAGAATGTCGACGTTGTTGTCGCACGGTCGGACACTATTTTTGATATAGATATGTCCTTCTGGACATTATTCGCAAGAAAGTAGGTGATGAATTTCAATATGTTTGTTTCAGAGAAGTGTGCATCGGGTTTTTTCTAAGGTTAATCGCCCCTTTATGGTCACACATGATCGGGACGTCGTCGAGTCGAACGTCGTAGTCGATAAGAGCTTGTTTCATCCATAGTGATTTTTGACATGCCTTTTTGGCGCTTATGTATTCGTATTCGGTAGTGGATATAGCAAGATCGGTTTGTTTCTTTGAGAACCAAGATGTCAAACAAATCCACGGAACATCATGTATCGCTAGAGTGCTCTTTTGGTCCAATAATCTCCTGCATGATCAGAGTAGGCTTATACTACTAATTCTATGTCGGTCCCCTTAGGATACCATAATCCTAAGTGCATAGTGCCTTTAATGTATCAAAAGATACGCTTAACCGCTTCAAGGTAAGAGGTTTTGGGAGCCTCTTGGAAGCGGGCACAAAGGCAGGACACTACACAGAGATATCGGGGTCTCTACTTGCCGTTAGGTATAATTAACTACCTATCATGCCTCGATACTTGGTACTATCTACCGACTCACACTCTTCATCTTTCGTGAGTTTAGTATCAAAGGACATGGGGGTTTTCATAGGTTTAGACTCTTCTAGGCCAAATTTCTTAAGCATTTCTTTAATATATTTAGATTGATTAAAGAAAATACCATCTTCCATTTGTTTTATTTGTAGTCCAAGGAAGAAGTTAAGTTCACCCATCATGCTCATCTCGAACTCGTTTGCCATGATTTTTGGGCAAATTCATCACACAGGTTTGACAAGTTCAAGCCGAATATAATGCTCGTCGACATTTAATATTTAATGATGATGTAGGTTGAATCTTGTCTGGTGCTTGTGTAAAAAGTGGGTTATCTACCATTCTATTTTTGTATTTCATGGTTAATAAGAAAAGCTTTCATCTATGCATATTCAAGTTTGGGTGCTTGTTAAGGGAACGTATAAAGCTTTCTGTAAGTTTATACATGATCGATTTTTTCAAAGTCAAGCAATCCTAAAGGGTTCGTGCCAACGTATACCTCCTCATTGAATAAAACCGTTTAGAATGCACTTTTTACATCCATTGGAATAGCTTAAAATCTTATAAGCACAGCATAAAGCTAATAGTTTTTAATACACTCAAGTCTAGCTACTGGGGACATAAGTTTCATATAGATCGATGGCCCTCTTGTTGATTATAGCCTTGAGCAACTAACCTAGCCTTATTTCGAGAAACAATACCATTCTCGTCTAACTTATTTCTAAACCCACTTAGTTCCTTGTATTGTCATATTCCTAGGTTGTGGAACTAACTCCTAAACATCGTTAGCAATGAATTGATTTAATTCTTCTTGCATAGCGATTATCCAACTATCATCCGTTAAGGCTTCATTCACATTCTTAGGTTCTATAGTTGATATAAAATAAAGATCACAATAGTTACTTTGGTTTTGGGCTTGTGATTAAGGATTCTTTGGTTAAGGTTTCTTATGACATTTTCTAATGGATGGTTCCTAGATTCCTTAATATTTACTATTTTGTCAATCTCTAAAGTTTCATCCTCAATGTCATTTTCTAAGTTTTTCTTTTCAGTAACCTTAATTGCTTCTTCTTCATCTAAGTCATCATCCACCCATAAGAGTGGCAAGGAGTTCATCGAATGTCTCTTTGCAGTGATTCTTTGACTTTCCTAGTATATTTATTAAGGATGATGTAGGCTTTACTATTTTGGGAGTAACCTAAAAAGACACATTCGTATGACTTTGGGTCAAACTTAGTAAGATAGTCTTTAGTGTTTAAAATGAAGCACTTGCTTCCAAACACTCTAAAATAATCAAGAGTAGGTTTTCTACCTCTCAATAGTTTGTAAGGTGTTTTTCCTAGGATGGCACTAATTAGGATTCGGTTGAGAATGTATGTTGAAGTATCTATGGTGTTACACCAAAACTTTTATAGTAATGATTGCTCATTCAACATAGTCCTACTCATTTCTTGAAGTGTCTTATTTTTCCTTTCAACCATGCCATTTGATTGAGGAGTGCGTGGAGCTGAGAAGTTATGTGTAATTCCATTGGCATTTGTTAGATGATATCATTTCATCACCAAAAACACAAAATAAGAGAAAAGATTTTAGAGAGAGAAAGAACTAAAGAGAGAGAAAAAGGAGAAAAAAAACAAACAATCATGACAACAAAAATAAAAAATACAAAAAAAACAAAAAGATGGTTACTTGCACTAGAAAGAAAATGGGAAGCAACACCCTTTCCACACTTGGAGAGGGCTTTAAATAGTACATAGAGTGGACAAGCCTTGTAGGATTTCTTATGTGTCATTTGGGCCGGACCAAGCTAAGAATGGGCTTTAAGCCCGACAACTAGGCCCTATTTGCTTAAGGAGAGATTTCCCATATACTAATCTTCCATACATAAGGTCAGGATTCAGTAATGACATCACTTTACTAAAAACACGGCTAACAATCTCCCCCTAATGGGTGGTCATTCAATTGTGGATCCTTCTTGTGACGTCTTGAGTCTTGGAGCCTTGTGTTCTTGGGAATTCTTTTAAAGTTCCTTTTTCATGCTTGTGATATTGGATATTGATCTTTAACTTGATATTCTTTGACAAAATAATGATATTGTGGTCTTTGGCTTTGATTTGTCTTGACTACTGAAATCTCTAAATCTTTATCCTTGAATCTTTATGCCGCCTTGCGATCTTGTGTCTCCACCCTCATGCTCAAGGTCTTGAAAGCTTGCTAACAATCTCCCTCAATATTTCCTTTAACATGATTACTTGTACCACATCATGGTAGGAGTAGTACTTGATCCACTTTTAAGATATATCTTTGTTATTGTCAGACAATCTTGTCAAAAATATTCTTTTGAGGAAGTGCTTGTTCATCAGAGTTTGCGGAAGACTTTGACACATGTGCTTGAGCTTTCATCATGTATTTATCTTTGTCGATTAAGCATGAGGTCTTGAATATTGACTCGTCATGGACTAGAAATTGCTACCTTCTAGAAAACCTGCAAGTATAGGTTAGAGATAAACATATATGGACGAAAGTGTCTTTGTCACTTTGTCGAATACGGTTGCAATAACCATGGTTCCTCATTAATCAGTATAAATACTGCCTGTGATCAGGTAGAATTCAAAAGAATCTCCTTGACAGGGTTTGCTGTTCTCGTTACTGGAGCGTCTCAAAGCAGACAACACGGTAAGAGTGAATCAGATAGTTACTATCTTTCTGATTGAGTCGTCCAATTCATTATTATTGGACCAAAATCGATATCCAGTGAACCTAAGCTTGATTCATTTAGATCTTGCAAGTCACCTACCAGAGCTTGTTGATGTGGCTTCTTAAGAAGATTTCCGTCGTCACTGTGAATAGACCTAAAGAGTAGCACTCTGATGTTCTGGCAATTAATAACCGGTTTCTCCTGCGTTAGGATTTTATTAGATTACCAAATGTTTTTATAATGATGTACGGACATTTTGTATATTGGAATTTATGTCCTAGTAAGATTTTTGATGGATCTCGTTGGCTCTAGACTCTATAAGTGCACATTTGTTTTGGTAATTGGAGGCTGGAGCGGACTGTCACCTTTTCAATATCAACGATCTTGGAATTAGAAAGCTGATAGAAACGTGTTGATCTTCGTAAGAAATGAAACATAAGTCTTTTGAGAGATTCTGAGTGGCTAGGAGGGTTGTGCATTGCATCACTAGGTCCATTGATGGTCAGGTCTTTTAATATCATAATCATCTTTGTTGATTACCGATAGTTTTGTATTAACCCGGTTTCTACTCTGGGTTTATTTGGAGGGCTTATTTCTTTTTACCCTTTATATTGACTATTCTTTTTCATTCTTCCAAACCCCCTTCAGTGCTTTTCGAGACTTCATGACTTAGTGCTTGTTGGGTTTGTTCCAGTTTACTAGCTCCTAATCTCAGTCGGGCCATGTTCTCATTATTCTCACTTTACTCCTTTTTTCAGAATATACATAGGACTTTCTACTCTCTCTAATGGGTTGTCCTGGTAGATCCTCCGGTTCTGATGATCATGGGAACGAATTTTACCTAACTAAATTGACGCCTTATGACTCCTTGAGAAACAACAATTGGTCGGTCTTTGGGGTATTGCCATGAAGATCTATAAAACCATTTGATTAAAAATCAATCAATGTGTCTGAGAAATCATTTAAGACACATTGAGTGTTTCCAGAGTTAACAAAAATCTCCCCTTACACATATGCACCATATTAAGAAAGAGTTTTGCACATGCAAGGTTTGGGAATGCACTTATAGATTGAAGATCGTATCCATTATTAATTCGTATTGATCACATTTTAAAACTATTCTCCCCCTCAAAAATTGCATATGTGTTTACAAATTTTGACAATTAGTGAATTAAAAACAAGTTAATGTCCGGAATTCACATGAGCCAAAGTCTAGGGAGAACAGGAGTGCGTGCAGAATGAATCATATTATTATACTCCCCCTTAATTATAGAATAGAGTGAAAACTTGGAGTGGGAGTTTGTTGAGCAAACAATTTTGAAAGAATTTGAAATTTTCTTTTTAAAAATATCTTAAAAAATTGTGCTCAACATGAAAAATATTGAGAGATTAATCTTTTTCATTTACCATCATTTTTCTTAGTACTTCTCTTGAGCATTCAAAACTTTGAATGTTTATATGACTTTGCTAAAGACCGAGAAGATATGAACTTCTCGTTGTGTAGGCTAAATGGACATAAATGAACATTTTCCTTTCTTTGGGGATCGAGTCTTAAGCTGACATTTACTTAGAAGTCGTAGAGAAAAAGTGAAAGGACATGTTTTAAAAGAATTTAAAACTCTCGCTCGAACTTCATTTATTCACCCGTGTTAATATTAATCAACATTTCTAGGTGCGTAAATGTTATCGATTGTCAAGAGACATGTCAAAGAAGGTTATTTTTGGTATTTTTGAAATTTTAGGATTTTATATTTTGTTTTTCTAGATTTTATATTTTTGTATTTTCTTTTTCAAAAATATTTATAAATCAAAATAAAGAGAAAGATCATAAATATTTACAAGTCGAAGTTTTCATCAGCAGTGATAGTTGTTGCTAGAGTTAAAGTAGATGAAGTTGAATCTTGTTGTTATTGACGTTTATCGGATGTATCAGCAGTAGTAACAACGGAAAACTTTGAAACAACTTGATTTTCTCCATTGACTTTGAAACAACTCTATCATTGATTTTGTGATTATCATTATATTCTGCTGCCAGAACCTCTGTTCACGTTGTGGTGCGAGGCTTGAACCGTTGTGTTCAAACATCATTGATATTTCATCATTTGTGAATCCACTGTGACACTGGTTTCTGAGATATCAACTTTTTCAACAACCATACTCTGAGATTTTCCTGCTTTGTTCCTGCACTGAAATCAAAACTTTGTTCCTTCTGAACATTGATTGATGTACCTGCACTTAAATCCAGAGTTTGTTTGCATTCATAAATATTAGGGATATCTACATTTGAACCATGTGTGAGTTCGGTGTCATCCTTTCTTGTACAAGAAGCGAGCATCTTTCCCGTAGAAACCCACCTAAGACCAGCAGTGTTGAAAATTCTACCCGTGGGTTTCCACCTAAGATCAGATCTAGGAGATGTTTTCTCATACATAGTGGAAGTCTTATTAGGAGAAAATCTATGTCCTATGAAGATCTGCCTTACAAGATTTACTGTGTATGGAACTGTGTTCTGTTCTACGAGTTTGTTACTGTTTCTAGTCTTGTTGGATTGAACCTTAGCACGAGAATTCACTTCTTTTAGGAAGTTTGTTATACAAGCATCATGATTTGCATTAAAGACACACTTATGACATGTAGAACAAATAAAGTATTTTGAATCTGAGAAAGAATTAGAATTCTTAGAGTGATCTGCTATGGGCACAACCGTTTTTGTTACACAACTACTCTTAGATACAGGTAAACTCCTAGATGAGTGATTAGAGCTCCTAGGTTTTGGTTTGCTATCATCAGCAGTGCTTTGAATTAGCATAGGCTCACACTAGTTTTTAAGTTCCTATTACTCTTTCTTATTTTCTTTTTCCTAGCTTTAATCTAGATGGGGTGATTATGAACCATGTCATTTGAACTAAATCTTGGCACGTTCTTAGAAACTATTCTAGAATGAGCTAGATGCAATCATATGATTAGGTTTTGAAAAAAATGGATTTACTTCTCTTAGGCAAATAGTGTTGAGTTACTGGTCTTGACAAATTGTGATTCATATCAACTTGGGAGGCAAACCGTGGTTTTGACATTTGAGGCCTTTCAGATTTAAACGTATTTGGTTGTCTAACAACTGATTGGTTTCTTAGTGATTGTGAAACTGGTTTCCCCAAGACTGATGTTTTAGCAAACTTAGTATCAACACTATTTTCTTTTAACTTCCTTAAGTCTTTTTTTAAAGAGCAATTGCAAAAAAAAAAATCATGATTGGTTTTAAAAATTCAGCTTATTAGCAAGCAAAAAGGTTGTCTGATCTATACTCTTAGATCTCGTAATTTTAATAGAATCATACAAATATTTGTAATGCCTTTTCAAAGACTTATTTTACTTTAGTAATTTAGCCACAGTATGTTCTAATTCGATGTTCATTGTTTCAAGTACATGAATTTCATTTTTAATCTTGGCTTTATTACTTGTTTCATTCAAAATTTGACCATGTTGCCCCGATTTTAATGCTTGTTTTGATTTTAAGTTCAAGGAGCAATACAATCGTGCTTCCATTCTTGAAAATTACTGTGATGAAATTGGGCCAACGGGTTCTTTTTGGTAAAATATTTTTCAAAACTTTCTTGAGATTGACTTAAGAAGTTTATGATGTCTTATTATCAGTGAATGAATCAAGCATAGGAAACTTTTACTTGAACATTGTTCAGTATATTGGTCAACCTTACCATTCAGTATTGATTTTAGAGTTTGCATCTGTATGCTGTTTTGTCCTGTAGCAAAGCTTTTACATTCAGCAGTCAATTGTACCTCAGCCATTAGCGCTTCATCATATATGGGTCTGATATCTGCATTATCAGCATCTGCATCATTCCCAGATCTACTGCTTATATCTTGATTTTCTGATTCTGTCTCACTACTTTCTATAACAACTAAACTAACACCAATGCTTTACCATGTCGGCCATTCACTCTTGAATAGTGGCCGATGGAAATCTTGAAAGTAATGGCGACTAAAGAGTGCCATGCTTTGTTGAGCCCTTTCAAGTGGCATCATCGGTAAGAAGAATTGATGGTACCCTTTTCTTTCTAGCATCTACTGCGCTATCTCTCTTGTGAATTTTAAATTTAAAGATTTCATTGAGTTTTGATGTGTGAAATGATATTAAGGATCTTAAGTAGATAAAGTGATTTGTTATGGTTTGTCAAAAGAAACGTTATTGACGTTAAAATACTTTGAATCTCTAATTATTCCAGTGTAAAAAAAACTAAGAAATAAGGAATATTGGTGAGAAAGGATGAGATGCTATCGTTGTACATGAGTTGTTCAAAGAATGATCTGAGATGGTATCGTTGTACATGAGATGTACAACGAATGACCGAAATGCTATCGTTGTGCATTAGATGATCAACGGATGAGCCGAGATGCTATCATTGCACATGAGATGTTCAACGGATGATCCGAGATGTTATCGTTGTACATGAGTTGTTCAAAGAATGATCTGAGATGGTATCGTTGTACATGAGATGTTCAACGAATGAGCCGAAATGCTATCGCTGTGCATGAGATGATCAACGGATGAGCCGAGATGGTATCGTTGCACATGAGATGTTCAACGAATGAGCCGAGATGCTATCGTTGCACGTGAGATGTTCAACGGATGATCCGATAAGCTATCTGTAACACCCCCAAATTGGGTCATAGCGGAATAAGGGTCCGGGGCGTGTTACTTCATAGATCAATAACACAAGATATATATAGAACGACCAAAAAGTCGTTTAAAAACGATACATTGGATTTAACAAAGTATTTGTTACGTAAGCCCGAAGCTTCACTTGTTCACTTGTTCAAAATACAAAGATTTCTTGCCCATAACAGATATACAAAATGTAATGCGACAAAATCTTTAATGCATGACATCCAAACCAAAACCACCTATGTATCCTTTGCACCTCGTGCCTTATTGATCCCCTGAAAAACATTGCTTAAAACGTCAACATATTGTTGAGTGAATTCATAGGTTTATAAAATGTATAATGTAGGCCTGCAAGATTTCCCCAAGATAATGCAACAGATATAAACATCATAAAATGTAATTACGGTTTCCTAAGCTCATGACACTGAAGCTCAACATGTATGAATGGAAATATAAATTGCCAACATTGCCCGTGATGATGTTCTAACCCGCAACATCCTATGTCCGACATGGTATACCTTCGTTGTCCGGCAAATCGGCACAGTGAGCATGACTCACCCGAACGGGGATGTCAATCCCAAATAGATTTATTTATAACATTCGCGCTCACAACAGTAATTGACAGTTCATGATA
>BQNB010146253.1:0-14216 GCA_026074375.1 Tanacetum coccineum
ACAATTACATCTATGCAATTGATAGTTCATGATGATGGGCATAGTAGGTTATAGCTACTTAGATAAACTCGTAATATTTGAATTTAAAATATACTTGAATCCATTTTGTAAAACAAACATGATCTCATCCTCGAGATTTGATAAATGATTGAAGGAAGGTATAAAAGTGGGGACTATAAACTCACATCAAGTAATGATAACGTAATAGCAAGGTAGTGGCACAAAAACGATGCAAAAGACTTTATCAGCAACCTATGGAAAAATAATACAAATTTACTAAACAGAAAAATAATAAGCTAAATACTTGCAATCTCGTCCCTAGTGTGTGCTTGAGCTCCATTTAAAATAATGATGTTTGAAAACAATTTCTCATGTTAAGATGGTCAACTTTATTGGGTCAACGTGGTCAAAATACAAGTACGCAATTTACGTCTTCGGACTTTTAGGAAACTAGGTCACTTATACTCTAAAATATTAGTTTAGATCAGCCCTTGGTTTAGTCTCTAAGTGTGTCAAATAATTAGACGAAACGTTGACGTTTAACTAATTGAGTTAAGGGTAAGTAAAGTTTAGTTTTAATATTTGATGACTCGGTGTTTTACAATTTAATTACGAATTCGTTACTTAATGATAATGAAAAGTAAAAATACATTTGATATCTCGGATAGGCCGTCTATAACTTTCATCTTTTAAGTTTTGTCCAACGAAGTCGTTTAACGGGTTAAAACGGGCTAAAAGTATGCGTCTCGCTAAGACAGTTTTCACACATAGAAGAATAAAGGTTTATTTCAGCAGGTATCGTTCGCGTGGTTAGACTTTTGGTCTCAGATTGTGACTTCGGTACACAACCTTAGGACGAAACAAATGTACCTTAGTAAACTAGGACATACCTATTTTAATTTATCTTCTATATGTTTCGTGTGTCGGGGTCGTTAACTAGGTCAAAAAGTGGTCGAATGATGGGTGTTGCTCGTGGGTAGACCTGACTGGTTGCACACCAGGTGTTCGATAGTTTGTCGACACCTGTGATGAACAGCCAAGTACACACTTGATTTGCGAGCAGATTACTAAACGAAAAAGGGTGATTTCTATTCCAAATTAAAGTTAGCACTTCAGGCTTTATTTAACATAATTTAGTTCGTCATTTCACTTGGTAAAATTCATCACAATATTCAAAGTAAAAGGGCATCGCTGCTGTTGTTTCAATCAGGGGCAAAGTGCAGTTTGCACGGTCTTAACTTTGGAGACCTTCTAACATACTTATTTACTGACGAAGTTAGTGGTTCAAGGGGCAAAGTAAACTATTATATGTCTATTTATGAATAATTAAAGTGTCGATTTTTATAACCATTCCTAGAGGTCGAATAATGCATTCAAAATTCAAGTGTGGCTGCGTTTTACACTAACATAAGTGTGGCTGCGTTTTCTTTTTATTCCACCCTTGAGTCCGAGCTACTAATGGCTGATTTCTAGCCTTATTACCCTAGCATAAGCATGGTCCATGGCATTAGTCGCTTTACAAATTTACATAGCATGTTACTAGTTTAATTTACGAATATCAGAAGGTATACAAAACAAAAATGATTTTCTTTCTTAATAAGTTTTAAGCACACACTATGGAACCAAGAATAACATATCATAGAGGAGTAAAAATAAAAGTGATTGCTCACAGCAAAACGTAAGGATGATTGCGTGGAGAACTTGACCCAACAAAAAAACCCTAAATCGCTTGTAATCCCTACGTGATCCAAACCAATGATTTTTCCACCACCGTTTGCACTCCTATGATCACGAACCCACCCCTTCTTGCTGCCTTAACGAGGACGTCCAACAAGGAAATGAAACACCCAAGAACCTAGTTAAGGTTTTCTTAGAGTTTTATGGTTTTTAATGGAATTGAAGGTGTGAGGGTTGTGGGTGTGTGCCGAATAACAAAAGTAGAGCACAAGGGATACGTCGTAAGAGACACAGAAGAGGCAAGTTTTTAAATCTTTGTTCGAGTTGGGACCAACAATTTCACCGAACTTATTATGATAATACCTCATGTGAGAATATAATAATTTTGGCATTTTACCAAATTTGTGAATTTATTTCTTTTTTTATTATGAGACAATGTTTATATATTTGTTGATGTTTTTTTTTTGTTTTTTTTTTGTTTTATATATATACTAAAAAGAAATGAAAAATATTTTTGTACTTTTTTTTTTTTTTTTTTTTTTTATTATAATAAAAGAACAATATTGCACACTTCGAAAACAGATGGTCAAGACGTAACGCTAAACGTTTGCACAAACGTGGAAAGACAAGACAGAAAGGACAGGACAAGCAGCCTCGCTCCCCAGGCAACGCGCAAAAAATTATCCGCTCAGACTAAAATAACCTTAAAATAATACAATAAATAAAATATCAAATATAAAGTAAGAATAGTCCTATAAGCAAGTCAATAGATAACCGAGAAGTAGTATAGAGTTTCCCGGGTCGTAAAATGCCCCAACGAGCAGGAAGGTAAATCGATAACGAATTGAATTGATGAATTTTGAATGAGAAACAATTGTTTGATTTTTAACTAATAAAACAAAATTACTTGAAAGAAAACTAAAATTATTCTATGAAGCAACAATGGAAATTGGGACCAAAATTAAAACTACGGGAACAAGAAATAGTTATATGAGATAGAAATACCTAAAATCTACGGGATGCATGAACATGTTAATGGGATCCAAAAATCTCACAGGGAACATAATTAGCGCTAAAATATGATTGACTAAAATAATTAAAAATAATTAACTAAATTAAACATGCATTTACCAAATTATTGGGAATTAAAAACAAGCTCTAAAAACTAAAAATTATAAAAATAAAAGTCCCTAAAATGTAATTTTAAAAATTTAAATAAATTAAAAATAGTTCTAACTTAAAAGAAAATGTAAAAAATTTCAAACTCGGAGTTCGAAAACGAACAAAACGGTAAGAAACCGAAAAAACCCGTGCTCGTAAACGGCCCGGAACTGATTTTAGCAAAAATACCGCTACAAATAAGTTTTTTTATTTATATAGAACTAACTGATTAAATAGAAATTTTATTAAAAAGAAAAATATTTTTTTGTTAATTTTTGTATTTTTTATGAATTTTTTAAATTAAAAAACAAATTAAAACTAATTAAATAGAAAAAACCAGAAAATATATTACAGAAAAATCTTAAAAAATCAAATTAAATAAAGAAAAATTGAGGAATCTAAAAATATAAAAAGCCACTAAAATTAATGTAGCATTTATATTAATTAAACTATTAAAAATTAAGAAATCCCTAAATTTAATTAATTAAATTAAATAAATCTAACTACCTAACTGACAAGGACTAACAGTGAAGGGCAATTAGGACTAACGAGTTAAACTAAACTTAACCCCAAGTACTAACAGTGTCAAACTTAAAAGGGGTAATTTACACAAATAGTCCCTGAATTTGGACCCCGATTACAAAGTGGGTCCAAAAAAAAAATGAGTTTTAGCAAAAACTTAAAACTAAAAAGTTATAAAAGAGCTTGTTCTCCACAACATTAACAAAGGCAACTTGGACTTTTGTGTTCTAAATAAGCTAGAAAATGAGCTTGTTTTGGGCAGAATACCAAATAAGCCTAAACAGCTTATTGGCTTTTTGCTTGAGCTAAAAAGCTCAAGATAAGCTGAAAAGTGATTTATTAAACTTAACTAAGTTACTTTTATCTATATCAACCAAATGCAACACAAATAAGCTCTAAAATAAGCTAGAAAAGGAATAAGCTATTTTGACTTAATTATATAAAAGGCAGAAAATGGGGATTTTTAAACCCAAAATAAGCTAAGCTAAGAGGCTTATTAAGCTACCAACTCTTGGGGGCTTAAAGAACTATTATTAAGCTACACTAAAAGCTAAAATAAACTAAGGGCTTAATTCTAATTGACCAATTTAAAGGGTGCTGAATTCTGGTGCTCAGCACCAGGGGAGCAACAGTGTTGGCTGAGGGCTTATTTTGGGCTTATGAAAATAAGCCCAAAATGAGGTTTTATCCAAAATAATTCCCAAACAGTTGTAGAAAGATGGCCAATAAGCTAATATTCAAAATCTGAGGGTCTAGAAAATAATATAAGCTGCTGAAATTGCAGCTTAAAATTGAGGGTTTTTAAAAAAAATTGCAAAGCCACACTTTGACTTAATTTGTCAAAGTAAAGAGGGCAGAACCAAAGTGTTTTAAAAAAGGATTTTAGTGACTAAATCAGGCTCAAAAATGAGAAGCTTAAGCTGTCCCAACAGCTTAAGCTTTAAAGCTTAATTTTTTATAAGATTTTGACAAAAACTCAAATGTTAACTAAGATTTAAATTTTAAACTAAAGGTTTTGATTTTCTTGGTCAAATTAATCACACACACTCAGCCAAAGGTGGCTGAGTGTTTGTAACCCATAACACCCCCAAACTGACCCATTTTGGGCTTTTACCAAACACCCCCTTAGGTAAGTAAAGATGATGTTTTACTTAGTTTTACTTAAAATAATTAAGATAGATTGATGTTAGTGATAGCAGGGTAATAAAGAAACAAGCAAACTCAATTTGTTTTAGGATTAACAAAGAATTTAAAAGACGAATTAATATTGAAAATCACAAGAAACTCAACATCAACTTCAAAACTTGAATTAAACTTTTAAAATAGTACATTACACTTAAAAAGCAAGCTGGAAACTTAAATTACAAGTTAATTAAAAATTAAATAAGAAAAGCTAATTAAAAACTAAGGTGTGGTTCGGCTTGTGTTTTCTTGAATTTATATAAGCCTCAAGTCTTCACAGCTTCTTTCATTGTGTTTCTTGTGTGAGTTGAAGCTCAGCAACCAATCCTGACCCTTAGATTAAGCTTTGTGTTTGTTTTAATGCTCAATCCGCCATTGAAATTTCTCGGGTTGAGGGGGATTGCCAACTTGGCAGGTTTAAGAGGTTAGTGGGTGGTGGGAATGGGTTTAACCGGGTAAAGGATGGGTTGGGTAAAAGGATTAGGTGTATCATGTGATGGTGGGGGAATTGAGGAGGTGGCGGGAAAGGGTTAGGGAAGAGAGCCGTGATTGGCTGGCAAGGTTTTTGAAAGTTTCAAATGCCCAAAAAGAGACCCTCGGGTTTCATTTCTTTTCCATTCCTTTTGTTTCTTTTCTTTTTAGTTATAAACAACTTTAAGAAGTGTCACAAACAGTCCTTGTGTTTTATCAAAACAAAGATATAAAAGGTTTTAGATAGTGGCAGTTTCAGCCCTTGTGTTTTAAAAGAGAAAAGGAGTTTGTAAAATAACAATTTCAGTCCCTCTCTTTATTTATTTCAATTTTCTTTATAAAACATAGTTTAAAAATGACATTTTAAGTACCTAATGTTTTAAAAAAATGTTTTGGGCTTCCTTTGGGTTTTGGGTTTTGTATTGGGCCAGTAATGGGCTTGGGTTATGTATTGGGCCCAACTGGGTTTGTGCTTCTGTTATTGGGCTTTTTAAGGCCCAATAAGGTTTGGGTGGGTTTTGTGTGTACACTGGCTGAGATTGGTTTATTCAAGGGCTAGGATCGGGCCTTCAAAGTCTTCATAGTCTCTGTCAATTGCACACAAATGGGCTGTTGTCATTGATTGAGGGCCCATTTGGTCTTCACAGTCTTCGTTAATATACTATTGGGCTTTCCCGGCCCATCAGATGGGTTGAGATTGCAACCAATAGTATTCTTCAATTACGGCTCCGGTTTTGACTGTTAATTTGTTGAGTTGACTTTTGACTTTGACTTTTCTGATCTTTGGCTTTGCTTTGGCTTTGTCCTTCACAGCTTTTCCATTCCGTGCCTGGTTTTGTCGTTTTGGCTTTGTTTTTCGTCCTTTTCTTGGTTATCCGTTCCTGCATAATACAAATGTAAAACAAACATATCTTTGGCAGTTTTTGTCTGTTTTTGGTCATTTAAGTCCGTTTTTAATGGAAAAAGGTATGTGTATTTAAGCACATACCAACCGCCCATAAACTGACGCTCCTCCAGTTTGTCCTATAAATACTGGACTTTTCCCCACTATTTTCTCACCTTTTGCACTCATTCTTTCTGTTCTAAAACAGCCCACACATCTCATTAAAATCTTTTGATCATTTAATCATAAAGCTTTGTTTCCATGTGATTAAAGCTCAATTCCTCAAGTATAAGAGAAGAATACGTCCATCATCAAGTGAAGAAGTATTACACATTTGTGTGTTGTTATAATCTTATTGCATCCATACCATAACTTGTAAATCAATTGTATATCTTGTATTTGTATGTAGTAGCTAGATCTTGGCGATCTTTGTAAGTATAGTTAGATCGTGGTGATCTTACCAAGTAGTGTTAGATAGTTGTGATCCAAATAGTATGGTGAAGTGAAGTCTTGAAGTTGTGAAGAAGTCGTGAAGTTGTAAAGTCGTGAACAAGTAGTGAAGTCGTGTTGTGATAGATTGGTTCTATCTAAGATTAGAACTCGACATTTAGCTTTGTGTTGTAAATTCGGTGTAAGCAACGTTGTGTACGGTTTTCTCTGCCATAACGGAGTTTGTTGACATAGTGAAGAAAACTCTCGAGTTTGGTGCTCGGGGAGTAGAGTAGGGCGAAGAGGTGCTTCGTTACCGAACTACTATAAATCCTCGCATTGTGGTTTGATTGTTCTTACTCTTATCTCTTGTCTTACATTATTTGCCTTTTATAATTGTTTAGATAAGCACATTGTTTATATTGTGCAAGTATTGAATTCATATAAAGTCGAATCTAGAATTTTTACAAACACCTTAAAACCTTAAATTAAAAAGCGGTAAACTATTCAACCCCCCTTCTAGTTTTCCACACGTGGGTAGGGGTTCCTCCGTGAGGTATTCGAGGATGGGAGTCATCCATGTGTCTCCTTCTTCCTCTACTACCGCCAGTACTTCCACTTTGCTTATTGATTTTTCTTTTAGTTCTTCAACTAACACTTGCTTACTTAAGTGCGCAAAGCTTGTGGATGCTATTTTGCTTAGTGCATCCGCTTTTTTATTCTCACTTTTGGGAACTTGTCTGATTGAGAATGCCTTGAAGCTGTTGGTGAGTGCTTTCACTTTCTCCAGGTATCGGATCATGTCAGTCTCTTTGCAACATACATTCCGTTCACTTGGTTAGCCACCAATTGTGAATCAACATATGCCTGAAGATTTTTAACTCCCATTTGTTCCGCTATCCTTAGCCCGGCAATCAGAGCTTCATATTCTGCTTTGTTGTTCGTGGCATCAAACCTAAATATCAGGGCATAAGCGAATTCCATCCCTTCTGGATTTATGAGTATTAGTCCTGCTCCGAAGCTATCTGTGCAGGATGATCCGTCTGTAAATAGAATCCATGGATCCGGAAGCTCTTCTTTTGATTCCATCAGAGTATCCGGAGAATCCTCTTCTGGTCGTTCGACTATGAAGTCTGCTTTTATTTTCCCCTTGACTGATACTCTAGGTATGTAATGTATTGTGTATTCTCCTAGTTCGATGCTTCACTTCTGTAGCCTTCCTGCTACTTCTGGTCTGGATAATATCTGCTGTATAAGTTGGTCCGTGATTACTATAATCTGATGTGCTTAAAAGTACCTTTTTAGGCACTTACTAGCATGCACTAAGGCCAGCACTAACTTTTCCATTGACGTGTAGTTTAGTTCCAGACCTCTCAATGCCCTACTGACAAAATAGATAGGCATCTGTTTAGCTTTTCTTTCCTGCATTAGGGTCGCGCTTACTGTCTCTTTCACCGCGGCCAAGTAGACAATGAGCTCCTCTTTTTCCATTGGTGCCGTTAGCATAGAGAGTTTTGCTTCATTTTCTTAAATGCTTCTTCAGCTTTCGTGGTCCAATGGAAATCACTTTTCTTCGTGCATTTTTACAAAGTTTTAAAGAACGATAATGATTTCTCTGCTGATTTGGCCAAGAACCTGTTTAGGCTTGCGAGCTTTCCGTTTAGCTTTTGCACATCTTTCAAGCATTTTAGGGATGGGAGACTTAGGACGGCATCCACCTTATCCGAACATACTTTTAACCCCTAGGTGTTGACTTTGTACCCTTGGAACATTCCTTCGTCTACCCCAAAAGTACACTTTTTAGGATTCAGTTTCATGTTAATGTCTCTTAGAGTTTTAAATGTTTCTTATATATCTCGGACTATATCATCTTCTGTGCGTCTTTTGATGACAAGGTCGTCCACGTATACTTCCAGATTTCTGCCAATCTATTTGTGGAACGCTTTATCCACCAGTCGTTGATAGGTTACCTTGGCATTCCTAAGACTGAAAGGCATTTTTGTATAGCAGAATATTCCCTGGCTTATGATGAATGCGATTTTTTCTTCATCTTCCTTTGCCATTTGTACCTGGTGGTAGCCTTTGTATGCGTCTAAAAAGCATTTGAAAGGGAATCTGCACAAGGATTCTACTTTCCAGTCTATTTTCGGTAGCGGATAACCGTCTTTTGGGCATGCTTTGTTTAGATCTTTGAAATCAACACACATCCTCCAACTGTCATTATTCTTTTTTACCATTACTAGGTTGGACAACCAGTCATGGTAGTGTACTTCCTTCATTATTCATGCCTCCACGAGTTTCCCAACTTCTTCCTGTATTGCTTGGTTTCTATCAGCTGCTTGCCCTCTTTTCTTTTGTCTAACTGAAGAACATCCCTCCCGCACGTTTAGGCGATGTTCTGCAATGTGTCTTGGGATATCTCTGGTCCTTCTGTTCCTTCGTCCTCATCCAGAGGTCTGAAAGATATCTCTGTGTTAGGAGAAAAGCTTTGCATTATCTTTTGCCTAGCCATTCTTTCCCAAGGTTGGACCATTATTATAGCTAGTGCTTTATCTTTTCCAGAAGTTTCTCCTTTCTTTGTCACCTTAGGTTGCTCCTTTCCGTTTTTCTGTTTGAGCTCTTTGATCAAGAGTGATAGCTTTCCTGCTTTGAGCATCTCTTCAATCTGTTTCCTTAAGTGCATACATTCGTCTGTGTTATGCCCTACTTCGCCGTGGAACTCACAAAATTTTGCATGGTTTTGTTTCTCAACCGGGGTTGTCATTGGTGGCGGAGCTTTGAATTTTTCTTTGTCTAAAGCAAAAATTTCTTTAGGAGTTTTTGTAAGTAGTGTAAACCGATCTTGCTTCCTTTCTGACCTTTGTTGGTTTCGGAAGCCTCCTGTTTTGAAATTTTGCTTTTGGTTAGCTTCTTGCTGTTTCCATGACGAGAATGACTTCTTCCGTTCACGGTTAAAGGCTGTTACATCTCCTCGGAGGAATGTTGTAGTTACCCTCATCATTTCGTCTACTCACTTGGGAATTTTTTCATGTAGTCGTTTGATTAGCTTGGGATTGGTGATCCCGTGCATGAATCCGGAGATTTTCATGCATTTTGGAGCTCCCTTCACGTCCCTGCATTCAAGCTTATACCTCTGCACGAATTCTTTCGTAGACTCCTCGTCTCTCTGCCTGATGTTGTGGATTTCGACTGGGTCTTTAATGCATTTCTTCTGCTGGAGGTAGTTTTAAAAAAATGCTTTCTTTAAGTCATAATAGCTATCAGTTGTTTCTTTGGGAAGATCATCAAACCATACTCTGGCATTTCCAGTAAGTGTAGAATTAAACATGTGACACCATGTTGGCATTGCCCATGGTTCCGTCTTAGCAGCGGATTGGAAATTCATTAAGTGGTCTTCTGGGTCTTCGCTTCCATCATATGTTTTGATGTGACTAGGCATTAAGGTTTTTGGGAAATCAAAGTAAGAGATCCGAGGAGTGAAGGGATATGTTTCTTCACATACCCATGGTTGGGATAGATCGTCCGCAATATTCGACTTTTACCTTTTTAATTTTGACTTCCAATGACCTCCCGCGCTGCTTTTACTTTCTGACAACTCCTCCGTTCTTCT
Organism: Tanacetum coccineum; assembly: GCA_026074375.1. NCBI lineage: Eukaryota > Viridiplantae > Streptophyta > Magnoliopsida > Asterales > Asteraceae > Tanacetum > Tanacetum coccineum. Next base: position 9,936 of record BQNB010146253.1, read on the forward strand.
TGAGGATGCTCTCTTGTTATAACGTCTCCCGGAAGCAGATTCCGTTGCTCATGAACGAGAACTTTGGTGGCAACTTTCAGTGTTTTTGCGGCTACTGTGGTGTGACCAATGCCTTGAGTCGTCTGAGTGCACGGATACACTCTTCTTCTTGTCTCCGAGCCTGTGGAACACACCTTTTTCCAACCTTTTAAACACCGCTTTCCTTTCCGGACCCTTTTTCTTAGGTGACTCTGAGCGGCCATGTCTTGGCTCAGGACTTCCAGATCTGCTGCGGACATACTTTGGTCCGAGCCTTTCCTTGAGACCCCTTTTTCTGATTGGTGTTCCTGACTCGGACTGATGTGAGGCCTCCTCAAAGTTGAGACGAGCTTTTATTGCTTTAAGTTTTTCTTGCTGCACCTTCTCTTGGTGTACTTTTTCAGCTATGATTGGTAGAATCTGATGGTAGTTCCTGTCACAGTATTCCCGTAGGGCTTCATCAGAAATAGGCCTGCCTGGATCCTACGGAACTGCCTCTTTCCCTAGCGTATTCCTCACGACGGACGTGGGCTGGCTAAGAGGAGTTTGTTCTTTAGTGCTCATGGCGAGTATTTTAGGAAACGCGGTTGTATTCGCGGTCCCATGGATGGCGCCAACTTGTTAGTACAAAATATGTTACGGGTCGATAAGATGGATTTGGATGGTTATTGGGCTGGGCCAATGGGTAAGATCTTGTACTAAACCAAGTGAAGAGATGAATTCCGGCACAATCAAAGGTAAACCGTTAGTCTTACCGTCGGGACGGACCCCACAATTGGACTCCGACGTGAGAGTAAGTACACATATTTGTTAGAGAATGTCAGAGTATGTGTGTGTAAAATATGGTTGGAGAATTGTACCTTGTGGGGTGTCAGAGCACCCCATTTTATAGGCGAGCCCAATATTAGGTTTTCCTAATATTTCGCTTGTATCTGTCAGTGGGCCGAAGTGGGCCCCTTGTCTGGCAAGGGTCCGCGGTAATCGTGATTTGCGGACGTGGAATCCCTTCCGCGGATGTTGCCTAGTCCGCGGAAGGCCTGCCACATCTGTCTTGCTCTTCCGGGCCGTGCCAGCACGGGACTGGGCTTAGTTCTAGCCCATCATTCTTTATTTGTCAGGTTGGGCATAGGGCCTATTGTTATAATACGGTTCAAGGCCAGAGGCCTGAAAACCTATTATACGTCATCAAAACTCATCAACAGCATTCATGCTTACTATCTTAGTTAAATATTAATATGTTCATGAGTTGCATATGAAAGTTTGTTTATACGAACTACATAATGAATGATCTAGTATGATAGATCAAATGGAGATGTAAGGATAATAGAGCATAATTTGAAGGATAACTAATATATTAACATGTGATCATTATTTAGAGGGTGTTTGGGATTGCTTATTGAAAATAGATTATGTGTTTTGTAATTGGATAATCAGATAATCAGCTGTTACAAAACGTGATTCTGAAAAATAGTGTTTGGATTTGATTATGCTGTTTGAAATCGTAATAATCAGATAATCAGTTTTTTCAGTGTTTGAAAAATTGAATTATTTTATAAACTTAAACGTAAAATGACGAAAAAGGGCACAATTAAATTTTATAAGTAAAAACATATAACAAGATCAAATCAGACGTATGTAGCAATTTATTTATGTATATCTTTTATAAAATACTATTTTCCTAATATAAGTAGTATAATTTATAACTTATCTCTATAGCTAATATAAAACCCATTACCCACCCATAAACAACATTATCCTTAAAATTCTGACTTTCAAACGTCATCTCCAAATTTGATCACTACAACTAACAAATCACTAAATAAATCAATGAGTCTAAAACTTATCAGATACAAACTCAATAAATTGATAATCTTTATCGCTGATATAACCACGAAACCTATTAACGTTGCATCGTCGAGTGAAAAAATGTAACACTTTTGTGTAATCAGCTTGTTACTAATTTGGCTCAAATTAGTTTGAGCATTTGTGAGAACAAGATCATATGGAATTGATGGAAGGTAACTGGATTTGCAAAGAAGATGATATTTATATGAGGGTGGTATGGTAATTATACATTGAAGAAACAAAAATTGCAAACTCACGTTTTGCAAAAGCAGGTACCCACCTGCTTCTACAAAACCACGTTTTGACTCTCCCAAATCGCAAATAATTGATTTTTGAATTGTGTTTGCCAAACACTACAAAACAGATTATTGCGTTTTGAAAACGAAATAATCAGATAATCTCTCCCATAACGCAATTCCAAACACCCTCTTAGAGTATGGTCTAGTTAATCTTATTTACTGTCGTTCATAGCTTGTTAGATATGATATTTACTTCATTACTATTGAATCGAAAAGCAATGTTGTTGTGTATCTAATGTAGGAGGTGTTTGTTAGCCACCTTTTAAGCATAAGTTTAGGATCAATGTCAAAATATGTAGTTTGGTTTATAGGTTTGGCTACTAAATAGTAGAAATAGCCCACCAAAAGTAAAATGAAAGCATTTGGGTGGGTTTTGTTAAAACCTTTCTCTCACACACATTAATTAATATATTTCACTCTATCTCTCTCACACACATATACATTTTTTATTTTTAAATAATATTTAAATATTAAATTTTATTATTAAATTTATTAAAAAATATATAATTTCTCTCAAATCGAATTCCAATACATAATCCAAATCCGAGTCCAACCCCACTTATAAACCAAACGGACCCTTAAATCTTATGGAATACGTACAGCAATTGTCAAGGGCTTCAAGGCATAAACAAAGGCTAAAGATTATGGGTTGGTTCAATCCTACGAATTCAAATTCAAGTTCATTCCCAAGAAAGTATTCACACGAAACTACTTTTTCGTTAACGACAATGATATCAATATGGCATATATTATCAAAACATCACATCCTGAGCTCTACGTAACACCAACTACATTTATCGTCAAACCACACACAACACGCTTAGTGACTATCCATAGAATGGCTCAAGATGAAGTGCTAACACCTCTATCTGATGATGGCATGATTGCTGAGGAGAAAATATTTATAGACTGTATTTGTGTCCCTGAAGATACATCTGTCGAGGACATCACATCTATTTTCCGTTTTAAGGGCAAAGATTATATTGTAGAGAAACCAAAGATTTGCGCCAGCAGCCACATGACTCGGGAGACGCTTGAAGAAAGGGGTTCAGGGACGGTGACTATAGTTATGAGTTTCTATGATTACAATTAATACCTATTGATAGATCGTTTATGTTTTGCCTTAATTTTCCAATGTTTCATCCCCTTTTCTATGACTTATACCGTCTTTAGTATTTGCGGTTAAATACACGTTTTGTTATATCAGGAATGCATAGTGTTCAGTTTTCTCAAGTTGTAAAGACAAACTACCAACTTAAACGCATTACCAAACTTATAAGAAACACCTTTATATATATACATCGAGAGAGTTTCCAGTTTTCAGTATTGCGGACTTAGGTGCCGGGTGTACACGCATCACACAATTATATTTTGTACTGGTACTACTATACTTTCTTCGTAACTGTCTTTTATGGTTCTTGAAATAGCCTTGTAACCAGAGATATATATCGTCTTTCACTCTATTATAACCAAAGGACTTTGGCCTAGCCGTATGTGAGTGGCTCATAAAGCAAGAGGTGAGGTTGTGGGTTCAACACTCATCGGAGACGGGCGAGATAGAATTTGAAAATCGAACTGCAGTTAAGTATAAGAAAAAATGCCACAACTGTTGGAATAGTGATTCTAGCCATTTCCTAATTTTCTTTTCAAGTTAAGGAGGCACTGTGGTCATTCTGTGATTGAGTATACTCTCTTTATACGTAGCTAAATGCCCTGTGCTATAACAATTACATTATCTTTTACTTGGTAGACATAGTGTCTGACAAAATTTGATTATTTAAAAAATTTTACATGTGATGATGTGACTGTAAATAATTAATCTTATAAAATTAGATTAATCAGTTTGTTTGCTTTATTGCATCCACTAAACACAGTAACACATGATCATTTGCGACTTAAAAGTCTTAAATAATCAGAATAGATTTTTAATTTGAAGTTTTAGACTAGGTCACTAGGCCATTTTTCTCGGCCCAAACACAAGAGAGCCCATTTTGGTTATAACTTAGAACAACAGACCATTGACTAAGCAAATATACTTTGATTTGAAGCAATAAAGAAAATGAAAGGATGTAGCAGTGTTACCACCAATGGCAGTGGCAACATCTGATAACGCACCACC
>BQNB010146255.1:0-14002 GCA_026074375.1 Tanacetum coccineum
CTTGTGCTATTGACCCAATAATGTAACGCCTTCGGATATTCAACATTCCGCTGCATACTCAGATTTGAGGGTGTTACAGACATGACGTACGAGGAGTTAGGACACTTTAAATCGTAAATCCAACAACTCGTCAATACGCCATCCGAAGAAGCCTCATTATGAAATTCCCTAGTAATATAGCACTTCGATAACTAATCACATATATATATATATATATATATATATATATATATATATATATATATATATATAGCTATATCACCATCTATTTGTTTAAGTGAAATCGTCATTATAAAGTAAAAACGTTTATAATTACGCCGTTAGTAAAAATGACATAACTTTGTCGTTTTAAGCCTGTTTCTCGCGTTTCTTACGCCCACGCTTTCGTATTAAGACGAGTGATCATAAATTCACATTTTTAGGTTTTTGAGATTCTGTGATGAATAGTGTTTTTACTGTTCATAACAGCTATATAATCGTTTTTATACTTTTAATTAACGTAAAACCCGTTTTTGTCGTATCTTATTCGTTATAGCTCCGTTTTTAGCGATTCTTTCAAACACGTTCTCGTAATTGAAAGTTTTATCATATTATTGAGGTTTATAAAATATAAGTTTCTGTAATGAATAGTACTTTTTATAAAAATTGTTTTATAAAAGTATTAACTATCGTAAACTTGTAAATAGCGTATCTTCTTCGTTATTAATCGGTTTTTCGAGTTCTTTATGACCCCTCGATCCTTGTGACATGTAGTATTTTATAAAATCATAAAACATATATGTAAATTTCGAATTACAAACAGCCCCTAAGATATTATTTTCCAAAATGTGTTTAAAACTTGTTTTTAGGACTTTTTAGCTTTACCACTTTGTTACAAACCCATTAGAACCCTTAATATCTTATGTCTTACATATATTAGGTCCATTAGGTCATGTTTTGTTCATGTGAGTCCAAGATAACAAGATTAACATGTTATTTTACCATTTTCACTTGTAACTCATAAGTTGACTTTTAGAAACCCTAATTTGCACTTAAACATGTTTATACTTAAACCATATGTTAACATACTTTTACATTCATTTTTCCATGATATATATAACCATATGACATAAGAATAAGTGCATAAATTCATAAACATAAGTGAAAACTCATTTTACATATTAAAAAGTCCTTAGTGGTGATTTAGCCATAATTAACATATAACACATAAAATCATAATAAATAAAAGTATGAAGGAATTAGGAAGACCTTAGGGATGATGTATGAGATGAGAAATGAATGCTAAACCCGTGTTTAGATTCAAAACCAAAGCTTACAAGCTTATAAACCCTAGATTAGGTTTGAAACCCTAATCTTGCAATAACTTGTTAAAACCCCTTTCAAAGCTTAACCAACCCTTGAATTCTTCTTAGAATACCTTAAGTATGATATGTAAACACTAATATGTGAAAAGAAATCTAGCTATGGATTGTGTTTTAAGGTTTTGAGCCGTGAGTTTGAGAGAGAGGGGAAAAGTGTTTTGTGATTGTTGCTAAGTGTTCATGAAAGAAGAGTGTATGCATGCTATTTATATTTTTTTTTTGTTTTTTTTTTTTGTGAAAATATCTAATTAACCTAACCATGGTTACTTTCTAAAAATAAAAATAAAATTTATAGTGAAAATATCTAATTAACCTAACCATGGTTACTTTCTAACCCATGTGTAAGTGAAATGGTTTCCTATAATATCTAGATATTTATAATATCTAGATATTTAGGGCAAGTTGATAATTCTTGGTCCTATCTTGAAAATTTCGGCCACATATACATTTATATGATGATATTTTGATTATTTTGTGTATTGGGTATAATCGTGGGTATTCGTTTAAGCGTAGTTAGGTTTTGGTGCTTCCGGGAATGCCGAAACGCGTTTTATCGCGAAACGTAAGCATTTTACGTAGCCAATAAAAATAAGATGAACAAAGTTATTAATTATCCTCTAAATAATCATATAACACTTGTTTGATGTAAACATTTAATTGTTTAATGCCCGTTTACATTGAATGATCATTTTTAGTTTACGCGATTTAACTTAACGTTTACGGTTTAAGAGCAAACGCGTACAATACTAAAAATAATTGGTGACTTTATTAACGTCGTACATTGTCCTAAAACACGAGGTGTTATAGTCTCCCCTGGTTAGCTGAGCCTTGTCCTCAAGGCTTAAGACGCAGCACTTGACGACGGCCCGGTCTTTGAGAACAGATGTGGGTATTTCTTCCGGAATTGATCCTCGCGTTCCCACGTAAACTCAGGACCTCTCTTGGAGTTCCATCGAACCTTGACTAATGGGATACGGCTTCGCTTCAACCGTTTAACTTCACGATCTGTGATCTCTATAGGTTCCTCGACAAACTGAAGCTTGTCATCAAAATGAAGTCCATCCAACGGAACGGCTAAGGGTTCGTCGGCATGACACTTCTTTAAGTTGGACACGTGAAACGTATTATGAACTCTGCTCAGCTCCTCAGGAAGCTCGAGCTTGTAGGCAACGTCTCCAACCCTTTTTATTACCTTGAAGGGTCCAACAAACCTGGGATTTAATTTCCCCCGTTTGCCAAAACGTACTACCCCTTTCCAAGGCGAAACTTTAAGCATCACTTTATCTCCAACCTCAAACTCCATCGGCTTACGCTTCAAATCAGCGTAGCTCTTTTGCCTATCACGAGCGGCTTGCATCCTTTGCTTAACTTGAATGATTTTCTCGGTCGTCTCTTGAACTATCTCTGGACCGGTGAGTTGAACTTCTCCAACCTCAGCCCAACAAACAGGCGAACGACATTTTCTACCGTAAAGTGCCTCAAAGGGTGCAGCCTTAATGCTAGCATGATAACTGTTATTGTATGAAAACTCGACCAATGGCAAATGTTTAACCCAACCATTTCCAAAGTCGATCACACAAGCACGAAGCATATCTTCGAGAGTTTGAATGGTTCTCTCGCTTTGTCCGTCAGTTTGCGGATGATATGCCGTACTCATATCTAAACTTGTACCCAAAGCTTTCTGAAGTGACCTCCAGAAATTTGATGCGAACCTAGGGTCACGATCACAAATAATCGAGACCGGTATTCCATGCCTTGTTACTACTTCCTTTAGGTACATTCTCGCTAGTTTCTCCAGAGGGTCAGTTTCTTTCATGGGTATAAAGATTGCGGACTTTGTAAGACGGTCAACGATTACCCAAATGGTGTCATACCCTTGTGATGACTTAGGAAGCTTTGTGACAAAATCCATCGTGATATTGTCCCACTTCCATTGAGGAGATCATCACAAGTGTGACAAAGCAACAACACTAGGAGAAGCAATCTAGGGAGTAATACATGATTAAATAAACACAATCTTTTATTATATTGTTTTCACCAGTAGCATAGTTTATTATTTAGTTTAATAGCTAAAGCTAAACCAACCCTCTCAAACATATGATTTTACTTGCTTTCCTATAAACATAAAAACACAAAAAGAATCTTCTCTCAACTTTTAGTATTCTATGTGACAATTTAAGCCTTCCCAACCTATTCCCCTAGAGAACGATAATAACCCCCGAGTCTTGCCTATACTACACTACAACGGTTAGGTACACTGCCTAGGGAATTGTAAAACTTCTTGTAGAAGTCCCTTACGACAACCGCAACAAGTTTTTGGCTCCGCTGCATGGGGAATAGTTAGGTTTTGATTAGGGGTGGAAACGAGCCGAGCCGAGCTCGAGCCTCACAGGGCTCGAGCTTGGCTCAGTATGAGCCTTGTTATTTGAGCTCGAGCTTGGCTCGTGGTATCTTATATAAAGCTCGAGTTCCAGCTCGCTCAAGCTTGTCTCGTCTTTACGGCACACATACGATAAAGCTCGGCTCGAGCGCGTTTATCTATTTTGAGCTCGTTAATGAGCCCGCGAGTCATTTTAGATATGTGCAAAGGAAAAAGCACTCAATTCATTCAAACATTATGTAATGAAAATAGTTGATAACCTAAATTCAAACGACAGTTTAGGGTAACATCTTAGTGCACAATAAATTTAAATTGCCGAAGTAACAATAACCCATACAAAAATTTAGCCTCCATTGGTGATTAACTAATGATATTATGTTTTCATATGAAACATAAAATATCCATCAACAAGTTCCAGAATAAAGAAACAAAATTATGATCATGGATTCAAGAAGACATTTTCCATCAGATTTCCTCTTGACTACAAGGCTAAGATACGATAGAAGAACCAGACCATGGAACTCTAAATAGGACATATGCAGCCCTGTAAATGAAATATAAAACTATTAGTGAGGTACACATTAATTTTACATGTACAAATAATAAGAAAAATATATTTCTAACATTGATCATACTTCTATATATCTAATGACTCTTATTAGTAAATTATTTTGAGTGAGTTCAAGCACCAAAATAGAAAATGAAAGCCTAAACTCAATTGATAAGCATATCTGAATCAATAAGTATTATAATATATTGGATTTTCGTTCCATTTTTTTATCTATGCTCATCCCACAATGCATATATTGGAACAAGGACCAGACGAATAAACAAGTTCATTTGTCTGTTCGTGGTTTTGGTTTTTACCAGTTTGTCCAAACAAGCAGGTAAGGATGAACTTTTTGAGCAGGCCTGGGACCCATACGATCCGAGGGAAACAATTTTTATCATATCATGGACTGAGAATAGGGTGGTACATAGCTAAATATAACTAAAGTTGGACACAAAGGGAAAATAACATAACTTAACGAGTTTGGATTACAATATACCTTCAGTTAGCTTCTTTTCACGGCTGGCAATAAAACTTCAATCGGTATATCATCCTATTAAAAAAAACAAAATGCATACTTTTAAACACTAGAAGATCACATTATACATGTCCATAATAAAATAACATTTAATGATCAAGTTTTTGAGGTGTACCTTGACTTTGTTTTAATTCCATAACTTTGTCTAATCTAATCCCCTCCACAAAGCAACATTTCTACTATGTTAGACCTCAATGCATACCGATATGGATCAATAACAGATAGTACTACACCATGTGTTGATATGTGGTATATATTGCTTAAGAATAAACAGATAGTACTACAAACATTTGTTAATATAAGGCGAGTACTCCGCGCATAGGGCGGAAATTTCTAGTGGAACCGATATTAACGAATTGATCGATATTGTGGTAAATGTTTTGTTTTAAGTTCATAATTACAAACAGAAAAAGATCAAAATGTAAGGCAAATATGTTTTAAACATGCGATAGTTCAAACTCAAAAATTAGCTAATTGAAACAATTTGAATTGGCTTTAAAATAGACTTATTATTTAGTAATGCCACCCGCCTCTTAGCCCGTCAAAGAGAGTTAAACCACTAACGTGACCCATTCAAAAGACCTATTATTTTAAAAGCTCGGCAACGTGGACGATCTTTTGTTCGAGCTCGACTCGAGCTTAATAACATAAATTGCATAGCTTTTTTACTTCAACGTTGGACCCTAAAGAACGGCGCAAGACAAACTTCACTTTATGCACCTTTGCTAAAATCTATAGGGCACAACTTGGTGTGCCTTTTCGCAATACCTTGAATTGACATGCTGCTACAAAAATCTAAACATCAAAAGAGAAACATTACAATTTCATAAAAATTTGCCAAACAACCTCAAACTCTAAGGCGTACCTTTGGTTTTAGAGTTATTGATATACCATAATTAAGCATATCTTTTCTTATCTTTATCTGCAATTATTGATACATCCTAATAATTTGAATAAGATTCCTTTTTAACAGCATTGTGTTTATAGACGTGATACACATACACTTCATATTACTTAAAAGACATGATTTTAAACACATCCTGATAGCAAAATAAAACATTGCTTTAATATGGAAAGCTACAAAAACTGAAATTACTAAAAGAATTCAACAAGCATATATTTAAACAAAAAATCAATTCAGCAACATATAGATATCCTTATATTACCCATAACAAAACAAAATCAATTTTTCATCATTTACAATTAGATTGCATATCAATAACAAACCAGTATACTCTTTTATATGATGGCAACTAAACACATTACATAAAAACAATACTCACATAACAATATGTGTGCGTTTTGGAATTTGTATGAGAAAAGCTAATATGGAAAATTTTGTTTAAGAAGTTCTTGGGCATAATTGTTGCAACATCCAAGTGTTGGGTACCTCCACTTGGTTACGATCAGTGACCCTTTCCTCAAGGTACATTCATCATCTCATTTTACTCTGACATCATTACCATAATAAACTCTCGAAGTGATATCTTTGAGTTCGAGTTCATTGCTTTTATTGCTCTTTTAATCAATTACAAGAATTTTAGCTCGTTTTCCTGGCCAACCTGCAAAAGCAGGCACCTAAAAGGTTGAATGTTCATGATAAATACTTGGATTAGACAAATTTAATAGCTTACCTTATTATGTAGAACTCCAGCTTCTTGGCCAAAGGATAAGCATGACTCCTCTTGATTTATATGCATCAAATGGCATACAAAAATTTACATTCTTTTTATTTGATAGTAGCTACTAATGAACTATCACATGTACATCTTAATTTCAGAATAACATTTTGCTAACAATTTATGTACAGTACGTTGATATTAATGGTATTAAATACGAAGCTTCTTAGAGGCAAAGAAATCCTACATGTACCACTCTTAACGCAACTTTCAACAACAAGTGATTATCAGTAGCCTTAACAAACAATCAACTATTGGTTCTTTAATTCTGTATATGACTACCAAATTAGGAAATTCCTAGGCGAGTAACAGTAACGAAAGCACAACCACACACACAAAAAAACTTGCAAAATAAAGTAACAGTAATGAAAGCACAACCATTCTCATTCCTATTTGTGTTTCATATAAGACCTAAACTGATTATATTTTAGTTTCATGTAAGACCTAAAAATCGAGTAAACCCTCATCACAAATATGAACAAACAACTCAAAACAATCAAAATGGATCTAAAGAACATCAATCATCAAAGAACAAATTTACCTCCGGTTGATTTTGGTAGAGCGCAGCGATAGCGGCGGAACGCGACGGCTGAAATAAGAAACATTCAAAAATGTTAACAAAACTAAGATCTACATATAAAACTTACAAATCTATATAAGAATACTTCAAAACTTGTTTTATATGTATAGATCTAACAAAAAGTCACAAATAAACCTCAAATCTTGAAAACCTATTTTTTCATGTAGAGATTTTGGTGGTTATTTTACTTGGTGGTGTAGGTTTCGATGGCTGAGGGTTACAATGGTAAGGGGTTCAGTGGTGGGGGGGGGCTCTCGGCAAGGTGGTGGGGTTTTATGGTCAGGTGGGGTTTTTATGGTCGTAGGCATTGGTGGTTGTAGAGTTTGGTGGTGTCGGTACTATGGTGGTTGCGGAGTTTGTGGTCGGTGGTGGAAGATGAGGGTGTGAAAAGATCGTTTTAAAGGTTTCCAGGTGTAGATTAATATGATCAATCCTCAATCTAGAAGGTTGCATATAAGGTTTCAGTGTTGTAGATTATAGAAGCGTGTAGATGTGGAGCATTTAATATTTCAGTTTTCAGTTTCAGTTTTCAAGTTTTGTGCTAATATCCTTTATATGTAATATAGATCAAAGAAACAATTATGTAAACTAAAGAAGCAATTATATAAACTAAAAAATTATATGAACAGATAGTACTACAAGTCTACAACCATTTGGATTTTATATAAACTAAACAATTATACATTTTCATCCATTTTTAGTACTATCATGTTACCACAATAAATATTTATGGTAGTCATAACGCATATATGACTCCAAATCCATATTGTTTATAAAAACAAAAAACATAAACATATGATGTGAGCTTATGGTATATAAGCCTTTTTAGGGCATGTGGTTTAGACACCACCTCTTTATTTGTCAATCCCGATGCAAAAATTGTGTAAAATGAAAAAAACAATCAGCTTTTGACTATAAAAAGTGTAATTCCTATTTCCTATGTTCTCCTATTATCTCTCTTCTTTTCATCACAACCGGAATCTGCATCATAACCCGAATAAACAAATCACAAACATCACAGTCGGGATCTGAATCATGAAAACTAGAATTTGTAGGACTTAGATACCCAAAATGATTTTATAGAATTTCACATGTTAATGTATACGGTCATAGCATATACATTCTCACAGTCACACTAAACATCATACACCAAGGGTACCACTCCTAATAACGATTTATCTATACCTTTACTTACACCTAGACATACCACCCTATACAAAAAGAAAATAATAATCTAAAAATAGTCACAATACTCGATATACTTTCACCTTAACTGGACCGACTAGATTCGCAGCTGGGAACCATAAACCACGTCAAATTTACAGTTTACAACTAACAAGAGACGGTCAGACTAAAGGTGTTTTAAGTGGTGGGTTTGTTAGTTGAAGAGGGTCAGAGCGGCCGACAGGAGTGTGGTTAGCCGACAGCTGTAGATTGTGGTCCAACGTTCATTGCCGGATCGAAAACTTGTGGACCACTAATAAGACCGAACGCATAAACAGGAACCTAACGACGGATCAACACTTGTCGTTCATGTTAATTCACTAACAACTAGTTCACATTTTGCAATCCTTGCAAGTTACAATAATGATGTCAAAAGTAATATACCATCACTAACGAACCACACATACTAGAAGATTTCACCTTTTTAGATCTATTTTATTTATTAAAAATTCCAGGTTTGATATTTGTTTTACGTTTTTTATTTGGATTTGTATCAAAATTGAATCTTGATGGGAATAATCTTTTTTAGTAAGATTGTTTTTCTAGATGAAAAAAATAGAAAGAAAAGGGAGATGAAAGAGAAGGGTTATACTTTGTGAGGAGAGATAAACTTGTTTTAGGCATTAATTAGTAATGTTTTTTCATTGTTAAATTTGTTTTGGATTGTAAAAAGAAAAAGTATAAATGTCTGTAGGTGTAAGATCCTAAGTTCCAGTGTGGTAACCCGGTAAGCCGTTTTTTTAAACTAAAAGAGATTACATTTAGATTCTTGGAGGGATTAGACGTTCGTACTGGGATGAGACTCAAAGTGAAGGGTGGATGAAACGTCAACAAGAAGAAAGAGTGAGTAGGTGATTTAATTTTTATACTCCGTATTAATAAATGATTACTATGTCTATGACTTGGGAGATGCGGTTCTAGGAAATTAGAAAAAAAAGAATAGAATTTGTCTATTAAATTTATTACGGCTGGAGGCTCGAGTAATGTAAAAGTTTATTTTTTTTTTAAATTGTATACATACATAAAATGTACTAAAGCTCGTTTAGGCTCGCGAGCCTAATCGAGCTTTATATATAAAGCTCGAGCTCGAGCTCGATTATTAAATGAGCCCAAACTTAGGCTCGAGCTCTTTTGAGCTTTTTACCGATCCGATCTCGAGCTTTTCAAGAGCATCTCAACTCGTTTCCACCCCTAGTTTTGGTTATAGTTTAGCTTAGTTCTACTTGCTTGAATTCTTTCAAGTGAGAATTTAATTTCCGCATATTAGCTTTCTCGTAGTCTATCTATTCTTTGTTTTATCTGTTTCGTAACCCATTCTCGTCAACCACAATGGGAGAAAGAATCCTATCCGCACTCTAGGAGACTACTCTAAACCTAGCCACGAGGGGCTTATAGGAATTCCATCGGGCTCCCCGTAGGAACTTCGTTGGTACCTCTTCGATTACGACACCATCCGATTGGTGCATAAACGGTATGTTTTCCATGGAACTTCGGGTCTGAGGATCCAAACGCCAACAACCTCAGGGATTTCCTAAATCTAGTGGACTTACTTGACTTGATGGTGGAATATAGGGAAATAACGAGTCTGTGTTTTTTTCAATTTTCCACTTCGCTGATCAGCTAGCAATTGTTAGAACGTATTTACAGCTGGATCCTATCACCACTATGGGTGGATCTTTCTACAGATTCCTTGATCTCAATTCTTTCCAGCAGGCGGGACGCATACTCCGCAATGATATTTTCCTAATGTTCCAACAACATCATGGAGAATCTTCTATCCGAGTATGGACTCGTTTCAAGGACTTACTACAGAAGTCCTCATCATCGGCATTAAAATTTGGCTCATAGTCTAAATGTTTTTTGACATGTCATTCCCGTCACAAATTGAAACCATTGACAAATCGGTGTGGTTAAGCTTACGTGCCTTAACGACGAAATGCATTACCTGGGCATTAGTTGAGGACCTCACCCTCTATGGAAATTGAAAGTTGAAACGGAACCAAGGGATTTTGCTAAGCAGTCATGGAAATCGGTTTGCCTCAAGATCATCTGTTGTACATAAGTCCGCCGCTAATAGAGCTTGAAAATCATGTCCATACGCTTGATGGAAGCTCATCTGTGCTCCGACACAAACCATACTCAATGTGAACAATCCACTACATCATAGGGAGATATGCAGTGGTCCCTTACGAATCAGTATTGCATGGTGATCCTGAATCAAGCCTTTGTTGAATATCGACATCCTCGCTGTACCGATGAAGCGGGAGGTATGTGGATTTACTTTCATGCCTCCGGCAAAAACAATCTTGGTGACACCTATAATCCATCATGGAGAAGTCACCCAAACCTTAGGTGGAGACAACCCCAAAACTCTCAAAATAATTTTTCAAACCCACCTAACCGATTCCAACCTAACGTTCAATCCTAAACCGTTCCTTCAACAACCGTCCTCATAGCTTTAACAATCAATCAAGTCTAGAAGGATTGGTATCTAACTTCATGGCATCTCAAGACGCCAGGTTGATTAAGTTTGAAGCCGATTTCAAATGACAACAAGGTGAGATGACCAACAAAATCGACACAGTGTTGAAGTCCATACCGGTCTAATTACGCCGTGACATACCTTGCATTATGGTTAAGAACCTGAAACTGAGTACTTCCCTAGTTTTTTCTGCTCGTTCTTACCCAACTCAAGACCCGCAATGCTCAAACCATGTCCATGGCTCAATCAACGCCATCACAATCCACCCCAAGCAACCAAACGAAATCAGAAATGATGAATCAGAAGAAAAAGAACATGGAAAAAATGGGAGCCCTGAAGACACCAACACCATGGTACACAATGATGAGCAAAGGGATACACTAGTGATATTTCTAGGGGCCTAAAGGAATGACAATGAAATAGAATTGGCTTGATGTTGAAGAACCTATAGATTTAGTTGTAAAGTGAGGAATGATTATGAGGTCACTGTATTAAGGAGTTGCCTAATGCATCGCTCAATATGACTTAGGATAAAAAAAGGGTGACCCAAAGAAACACTTAAGACATCCCTGCATGATGGTACATAAATTTACAGTAACGCATACTTTGATGTCGGACCACCCTATGAATCATTATGGTCACCTTGGCCTATTATAACTCTTTTAGAAAGGATCGATTGCGTATTGGGAAGGTTTTCGCTTTATAGGATTAGGAAGGATATGATATAGTTATAGGAGACTGTGTTACGTTTTGGATTTCACATCTGGGAAAATATTGGAATATATTGATCCTTGTTGTCAAACGTAGTATTTGGACGGCCCTTCATTGAGACCGGCTGCCTAGCTTATAAATAGGAAATACGGGTTAATGACTTTCAGGGATGGGATTAAAGAGATTACCTTTAAAACACCGTATAAGAAAGATGACGAGAAAATCACATTTAAGATGCCTCATAAGATGGAAGCGTTTAACCGTATAGACTTTAAGGATATAAATACCGATTCCATACCACCCTTTGTCCTTGGGAGTAACGATGACCGTGGGAAAACCTATTACTCGGATAGTCTGACTTTAGGACCCGAGTACAGAGAAGACGAAAGTATAAGCAAGGAAATTCGACACCTAATGAAATTGGAAAGAGAGGCCAAGAGACACAAAGGAGAAGTCACGTAAGGACGTGTGACTTCGAGTCTAGCTACAAGACTCGTAAATAAGCAAAAGCGCTTTTTGGGAGGCAACCCAATATTTACTTTTCCCACATATTAGGAGTGTCTAGTGTGTTTTAACTCTTTATTGTTTGTTTTATTATGTTTGAATTAGTTTGTAATCATGCTTTGTTTGTTTGTAACTTCGTCTTATTTGCAATCAAAGGTATTTTGCAACAAAATAAGTGTAGGGGAATTATCCGGTTTTTAGAACCAAATTCAAACATTTGAAATAAATTGTTTAGATTAGTTCGCGTTAATTTCGAGTCATATGATTGAATTGTTAATTCTCAGGTTTTTATGCAGCATTTTGTACAGGAAAATAACATATAAGAATGAGTGCAGAAAATTTTTCATCAAAAACAAAAATGAGTTTTCACAGAGTGTGGAGACGGCGTCATGATTTACATGCGACGCCATCACCACGACATTTGTGATGGGGTCAGGATATTCCTGACGGCGTCAAACGCCCAGTTATAGGAAAACTCAAAAATTTTAAGTATTTTTGAAAATAAAACTTGTACAACACTTAAGAAAGTTGTAATTCTTTTATAAACCTGCAAAACCATGAGTTTAACAATTCTCTCATCCTATCTTTACTGCTTTATAGAGTCAACCCTAATTTCACACTGTATATTATTATATCGCACATTTTATGCTTGGTGTAGTTGTCTTTGTCTTTGATTACAGGTTATATTTGATGAGAAGAAGCTTGGAAGTTCTTAGGAAGTTTCATTGGATGATTCTTGAAGGACGATTTAACCAGTTATCGCATGTTTCTTCTCCATTATTAAGCAAACCAGGGGAGTACTAGTTTCTTTTACTTGTTTTCTTTTCCCTTTATTCGTTTTTACGGGTACTTCTATAGAACATTGGGGACAATGTTCAACTTAAGTGTAGGGGGGAAATAAGCCTTAGAAACTATTCCTTCATTTGCCATTTGCTTTGTCCTTAAAATGATGGGTAATATATCGAAACATAGCATAAAAGGTAATTTTAACCAAAACACCTACCGACGAAAACCGAGTATTAATAGCGTCTCATTGATAGGAATTTATATGCCTAGCACAAAAACCCTCAGAATTCTACCCCAAAAATGTGAGGTTCGCCTTTAGATCTATAGGAATTCGAGTATCCATTTTCAATACCCAAGATAGTTTATACCTTTAGCTTTTTCGAGTTAAGGTTCGAATGCAGTCATATGTGTCTATTTTGGCGCCGTTGCCAGGGAGGTTGTGAAACGATTATCGTAACGCTTGACAATTTGTGTTTGAATTTGTGAATATTTCTTCTTTTTTTTTAAAAAAAAATCCATAAAAAGAAATAATAAATAAATTCACCAAGTTGGTAAAAGAACACCAACATATAATACTTTCCATTAAAGTATTATCCATCAATAAGTTCCCGAACAAAAGATTCAAAAACTTGCCATTTGTGTCACTTATGAGGTACGGCTCACCTTGAAAAGTTAAACAAGCTATAAAGTGGGTATAAGGCGGGTTGTTCCAGGAACTACGACCCTAAAGGAGAAAGGTTCTTAAAAGTACCGTGCTTTCCTTCTCCTTCGCTCACCTGTGCGTTAATTTTTTTTAATAGCTACCGTGAAGTAAGTCGATTATTTGGTTGAAGTTGTCCTATCTCGTTGTCCGTTAAAATAAATTGTGAATAGATTATTGAAAAACTAATTTTTTTAATTTTCATTTAGTGCATGCGCACTCGTTCTCAAAGCCGTAACCAACAACAACAACAACAACAACAAATCCCACCGATTGTTGTTGAATCACTTGATCTTAAAGACCTCATCAAAGATCAAGAATCTATCGTAGTTACGATGGCCGATAATCGTACTATGGTGGAATTGCTTCAAGCACCCACCGAGGGTTACGAGGATGCAATTATTGTCCCTGCAATCACGGCAGACAACTTTGAGCTTAAACATAGTTTGCTCACTCTCGTACAAAACAAGCAATTTTTCAGACATGACAAAGAAGATCCTCATGCTC
>BQNB010146256.1:0-11196 GCA_026074375.1 Tanacetum coccineum
ACATTTCACGTCAAAAACTCGTTTTTGACCCAAAACTTATCAAAAATATGTCTAATGAGGCCTATAATTTTATATCCATACCTCTTTATAACCAATAACATATTACACTAAACGCCGCAAGTTTCAATCGATTTCACCACACATATAATAAAATCGAATCAATAAACGAAACAATCGAAATAAATGTAAAAAGGATGCTCACAATGCTTATACGAAGCAAGGTCGGAAAATAAAAGTGTCTGTCTCGTCCCTTGGGTCCTAGCCGCGGCTCACCTCACCCAAACCGAACCAAACCAAAACTCAACTCAACCAAAACAATAACCAAACAATTAAACCACTTCCCCTTTTTCCCTTGCTTGGTTTGAACCCACAACCAACAACCCAAGCCAAACTGAAAACTCCTTTTGCTTCAATAAAGATTAACTTTACTCAATCATTGATGCATGTGTACTTTTATTGCATGGATTATCAAACTAGAGCTTCCTAAACAATATTTGATAGGTGGAAAATCAAAAACACCAAAAGGTGGTGGTGTTGTATACTCGATCGAACCAAAAAGAAAGGGAGAAGACAAGAAAACTAGTTTTTGTCAAGCCTTAGTGTCTTTAAATCATTTCTTGAGTGAGGTTTAATGGGTATTTCAAGATAAAAATCAAAAATAAATTATGTGTGTGGGGTTTGTGGTTCGACCGGATCCAAGAGACAAAGAAAAGAATCAAAAACCTTTTTAAGACTAGGAGTTTTTACTTGAGTGTGTGTAAGACTTTAACCATATTTGGAAGTCACAATATCATTATTATTTGCATGCATAGGAAACCAAAGAAAAAGAAAAGGGTTGAGTGTTTTGGTGGCTATGTAGCCGACGCCTAATATGGCTTAGGCATGCATATGATTTTTTTTTTCATTTTATTACTTGAAAAATCTAGTGTAACATTTAAATAAAAGGTAACTTGTACACTATTTAAATAAAACGCGAACTTTAACGCGAGCTATGGCCAAGGTTGAGGAACAAAGACGACATTCGTAAAAATAATAGTTTATGATCATAAAAATAATGAGACACGTCGTAAATATTTACGATGCTCAAAACGATTAACGAACTCGCTATCAAACGTCGACTCGCGAAGCGGTAAAATAAAAATTATCAAATCTTTTCCAAATTATTCGTAATAAAATACGAAAATAATTATTTACGACAAATAAAATTTTAAATGTCGACATTCGCTTACGAAAAACTCGTAAAATAATAATAATGACGTCGAACTCGCGATCGCCATACGCGTCATGAAACTCGGGTTGTTACAGAAGGGTTTAGATTTACCTTTTGCAAACCGATCGCCATGCGACATGTTGCGTCTTTCTCCATTTGATCCCCATCTTCGCTATCACTCCAAGCTCCACCAACGAACGCCTTTTTTATCTTCGCCTTCGGACAATCATCAACGAAGTGGTTCTTGCTACCGCAACCATAACAATTTCGTTTTCCTCTAGAGCTTCTAACACCTTCGCTCCTATTACCATGACCTCTATCAAACCTATCGCCACCATTAACAAAGCGATTTTCTCTTTCAAACCTATTACCCTTCTTGACTAACTTCCAAAGGTTCTTCACTATCGAGTTGAACTCTTCTTCTTTGTCTTCGTCTACATCACTTCCATCTTGACATATACTATCATTGCTAGTTTGACCCCTAGTAACTTTAGCTTTGAGAGCTAGAGACTTAACCTTTTCTTTAGTGGACTTAGAAATTATGCCATCATTTCTTAAGACATTTCATATACCTTAAGGTTACCAATTAGCTAGTCAAGAGGAAGTTCCGTCAAATCCTTGGCTTCTTCAATCGCCTGGACCTTCGGCAGCCATCTTTACGGAAGAGCTCGAAGAAACTTCCGTACATGGTTCTTGTTAGAATAGTCTTTATATAAAGATTTTAGACTAGTAACAATAGCATTGAACCGTGTGAAACTACTATCAATAGTTTCTACATCCGAGATTGAAAACTTCTCATATTCTTGAGTAAGAAGATCAATCTTGCAATCCTTGACTTGTGAATTGCCTTGATGAGTGATAATGAGAGTATGCCAAACCTCCTTAGAGGTTTCACACATAAAAACTCGCTCATTCTCTTTACGTGGTAGAGCATTGTAAAGAGTTATCTTGGCTTCATTGTTTTTCCCAAGTTATCTTTTCTCATTATTTTTCAATTTTTCGTATGGTGTTTCAGTATCCATCTTTGTTTCCGGATCTTTCATTTTGAAAACAAAGTAACCATTGTGAATGACTTGCCACAAGTCAATATCTTTGGACTTAATGTAAGTCTCAAAGCGGGTTTTCCAAAAGCAAAACCCGTCGACTTCTAGCAAAGATGATCTTTGCATAAAACAACCCTGGACATAGTTCTCTTAACCATGGATCTTACTCAACTTTTTCAAAAACCAGAGTTAGGATTTTGAATTTTTAAAAAAGAAGTTTTCAACTTAAAACGACTTCTCGGGATGGCTTTAACGCTTGAAAACTTAAGTAAACTGCTCTGATACCAATTGTACAACCGTAGGGAGGGGGTGAATAAGGTTTTCTTGACTTCTTCGAAGTTTACAAAACTTTAAGTCTCGAAGGAACTGTAACACCCCAAAATCAGGTTTTAAGCATTTTATTATGAAAAGGCCATTGGAATACTTTGACTAAGACTTTATAAGTTTGAATGCGTTGCTTGATTGGTTAGTCAAACCCGATAGTTAAACTATAAGTATTAATATTATGTAAATGGTGTTAGAAAATATTGTGTGTCAAAATATTGAAAGGAATGGACTCAAGGGACTAAAGTTGTCAAGTGGTAAATAAGTTATATAAGTTAATGTGGCCAAATATGAAGGAAAGGAACTTGAGGGACTATAGTTGCCAAAAGGGAAAACTTTCACCTAAATTATACTAGAATCTTCCCAAATATTACAGACAATGAAATTGGTGTTAGTGTTTCTATGTGTGTCGACATGATCAAGAAAGAGAGGGAAAACTAAGATTTTATAATTGATGATTGAAAGAGAATTGAGGTCCCAATTCAAGAAATAGGTTCATTGCAATGATCCTCCAAGTAAGTAATCCTTTATATTGAGTTTAATTAGTGAGTTATGGATTAGGGTTCATATACCCAAATTGGAGATTTTGGGAAATTGATATTCTAAATCATGTATTGAGGCATTTATGATAATGGGTTAAGGTAAATTAATGAATTAAGAATAAATCAATGATTTTGGGTTATGGTCAGGTTATGATAATATAATCAATAAAGATGGGTTTTAGTTATATAAAATAAAGGTGTTAATTGTGTTGGTGATTATATGACTAGGAAAGCAAGCAAAGAAGAGGATGGTGACTTTTTGGTAATATAGCTTGAATTCAAGGTAAGTAATTATGACCATAATATGTTGTGATGTTTGGATGATCATGTGTTTTATGTAAATTGAATGTTAAGTGTTAAGTGGTATGGAAATAGAGGCTTGATTGTGGAGATGGACTAGACTAGTTAAGCTCTAACAAGAAGGGTTTTGGGTTTAGTCATGGGACTAATCAAGGTATGTAAAGGACTTATGATTAGTGTTGATGTGCTTAGATGCTTTATTGCAAGTGAATGATGGAATGTATAAGGAGGTGTTTGGGATTGCTTATTGAAAATAGATTATGTGTTTTGAAAATGGATAATCAAATAATCAACGGTTAGAAAACGTGATTTTGAAAAATAGTGTTTGGATTTGATTATGCAGTTTGAAATTGCAATAATCAGATAATCAGATTTTTTAGTGTTTGGCAAATCTAATTGTTTGTTTAGTTAATTATTTTGTATTTGTAAATTACTTTAGTTTGAAAAATAAAATAAGGTTTTGTATAACTAAACAACATTTTATGCTCAAAATTTTTTGTTAAAACTAAACAAATTATGTATTTTCAACAATTTAAGCTTTACGTAAATATAATATATAAGACAAACTGAACTTGTTTTAAGCTAAAGATGTAATCTTTTAATCTTAATAGACATTACCAAAAAACAACAATACATACATGATACAAAAGACTAAACTAGTTCATCTTGTGCATCTTGTGCTCATGTAGGTCATTAGATCAGTTGCAATCGCATCTCTTATTGGTGCTACATATAAGATGCGATTACTAACGGGACTGTATCGACTCTGATGGGGATGTGGCGCGCAGGTCTAATCGGGCGATAGTATGGAGTGATCTAGATAGGGGGTACTTTGCACGAACACAAGATGGTTATGCGACATTCTTATGAGAGTTCAAACACCGTACTCGGACGTCAAGCGGTACTTAGTATTGTTTAGATCTGACTGATTAATCGCTAATATTTACCGACAGTAAATCGGTCACAATGCCAGTGCATCTGATACTGATACTTCTGTCTCTACTCAAGTTGGATTGAGTTACTATCCTATCTGTGAACTGCTGTATTAAGAGAAGGCGTATAGTCAGCTGGCTGTGATGTTTTCGAGAAAGGAGGAGATTAACGTATGCATGCTTAGTAGTCTTGCCGAGGTGCGTTATGGTCAGTGGTACCATACTCCAAACGTTCGTTCAATCACATTTCTTAACGACAAGTGATAGTAGTTAAATGTCTCTTTTTTCCTTTTGGAGCACGTTGGGATGAAGTCTGGGCTCGACAAAAGTCAAGTATATGATAACGAATGTCATTTCCTTTATATGGAGCAAGATACTCTTTAGTATTTGGGTACCCGACATCAACAACATAATATTTATCTGTTACGAATAATAAAACATATCATGTCATGTTCACTCTATATAATACTTGACCAATGGTATAACTAAAAATATTTAAGTAAACTTACCACCGGTTGGACGTGGGAAATTTACTTGTGGCCTTCGTAATGCTTCCAAAAAAATTCTCGTGTCATGTGCGGTCCCTTCCCATCCAGCCCATACGAATGTAAAACACATATTGAAATCACAAGCCGCCATGATATTTTGGGTCGCATATCCTTTTCTACCAATATACTTTGCTTGCTCATGCTCTCGAACCGATGCCCTCACATGTGTCCCATCGATAGCTCTAATACAATTCTATAAATAAGAAAGCATTTTTCTCATTATTCAATTGCACAAATTAAGTATATATTGTTCGAAGATGAAGTTAAACATACAACATACCTTGAACATCGGATAGTAACGGGAATTGTTTAAAATTTGTGGTGGTACTTCTTCATTATAATTTGCATTTGGCTTGATAATGTCCCCGCTAAGTTTAAGCACCGCTTTAAGAACTTTGTGAAAATGCCTATGAATAGTTTCTCCAGAATGATTAAAAGTTTCTTGAGCTAATCTATTTCCAGATCCATGTGCTAATATGAACAGGAAAATACCAAGCGACTCCTCAATCGATACATTACGTGTTGCCTTTAAGCCGTAATGTTCTTTTAGATCTGAACACAAATCCCTAAATACATCGAGGTGATCTAGGATGACCATTTAGTATTTCTTGGATAAAAATATTATCCGTGCGACAAGAAGTACGACAAGCGAGTTTCTTTTTATTAAATGCATTATGACCTATTATTATCCCTTTGACAACTAAACCGCAAAGAAGTAACCATGTGTTCTCATCCTCCATCCAATCTTCTTCATTTGAATCATTTTTTCGTCATCACTATTTTGAATCCATCCTATTAAAACACACAGAAAGAAAGAACAAGATGTCAAATAAAATTAAAACAACAACATAATTAGCAAATATCAGAATCCATTTACATAACATTACATAAATTCAAATACATAAATAACAACATATTGTCAAATAACAAGAACATATCATCGAGTACATCACATAACACTAACATAACAACCAAATTTCAAGCGGGTGAAGTAAGGCATATATCATGTCACTCGTTTAAAAGTAAGTTTAGGAAATTAATCTTGTCCAAGGAAGATGGCGGGTACATAAAACTTTCCCTTGGTTCCTTTTTTCAGAAGATGCGTAATGCCTTGTTGTAGTGCGTCGAGCTTGGTTCAAAACCAGGAAAGGTTGCTATAATGTTCGTGCATTATGTAATATAAGGGACATGGTTTTATTGTGGAAATGTTTGTGAGCTTCTTGATTAAAAAGTTTGCAATATGGTATCCAGTTTCAATTGAAAAGAGGATGAAACTCTTGTAGTTTTCCCTCTTTTTGAACTAGTATTAGAATTGTTCTTTTTCTTATTCTTTTTCTTCTTCGTTAAACTACTTTCTGGAAATGATATTTCAATGTTATCACCTAAACTGAAATCGTCATTATCCCCATTATCTTTTATATTTGCAGCACCAATCTCTGCACCAATCTCTTCTTAGATATTAGTTGGACTATCATTGTTTTTTTAGAAATTAGTAGGTAGTTGAGTCCTTTCCCCAACGGCAACAGAATCACCAAATAACTGGTCGTAATACATGCGATACATCTCTAAATTTTTGTCCCTAAATTTTGCATGTTCTGGATCAGCCTATAAAACAAACAAACAAAAATATGGTTAGTAGTTTTTCTCTAAAAAGTACAACGAAACAAAAGTGTCAATTAATAAACGGATTGTTACTATAAAATCACTATAATAGTACCTCTATTTTTTCATCCCACCATTCAGGCATTGAATCAATAGTCTTTCTCACGGGATCCCACCCAAGCCTGGATTCAATTCTCATTAAGCGGTCATATAACTTCTAATCTTTTTTCATTGTATCCTACTGATTTTTGAGTTTTTGTTTGCAAAATAACATTCCTGTTCGAGCTTTTAGTTTATTTTCTAAATTTTCCCATCCAATCTTAATGAAGTGGATTCCAAGTATGTTCCCATTTCTTAGCTCCTAAAGACACAATTAAACAAATGTAATATGGGTACTAGTATACCAAACGGGTTTTCAGGAAGCGGCTCTTTTAGACTTATGTTTAACATTGGTATTATCATGGTTCGAGTCCATGTCCTAAACCTAAAAATTTCAAACTTTAAAACATGTTAGTGATGTGTGGAAGAAAAGATAAATGTCAAACTTTATCATGTATGCATACACATAACTGAGATTAAAAAAAATACCCTTCAAATGTGTATTCAATAATGGTATATGTTGATAGAAGTAATGCCCAAAAACGTTATTAATATTTTTCAACCTCTCTACGTTTTGATAGGTAGATTGTAGTTGTCTGTAATAGGTAGATTATGGTGATCATTGTAAGTATAGTTAGATCGTGGTGATCTTAGTAAGTAGTGTTAGATTGGTGTGATCATAGTAGTGTCTAGTTGAAGTGAAGTTGTGGAATGCGTAAGTTGAATTGGTAAGCGTATGAAGTAGTGAAGTGTAGAGAAGTTTTGTAGTGAAGCAAAGTAGATGAATTGTTGAAAAGATAGTGCGGTTTAAGTATTTAGTCCTCAAAATACAAAAGTTATGGTCTTAGATTGGGTTCTAGCAAGGATTAGAACTCCACTTTGCTTAGTTCGGAAATCTGTTGTAAAGCTAGTTGTGTACGTTATTTTTGCGTCTGCCCAAAAGGGATTGTTGACAGAGTGAAGGAAACTTTCGAGTTTGGTGCCTAAGGGAGTGGAGTAGGGCAAGAGGTGCTTCGTTACCAGATACTCACTATAAATCCCTTGTGTTTGAAATTTGATCTTCTAACTCTTAACCTCATGTCTTTTCGTATTTACTTGTCATTTACTTACTGTAATTGTTTGTTCATATGTGCCCATATTGAGATCACATAAAGTCGAATCTAAGTATTTATAAACAAACATAATATTAATTTAAAAAGTGGTAAACTATTCAACCCTCCCATCTAGTTTTCCACAATTGGTATCAAAGCTACGTCAAACAAGATTTTTAAAATAAATTGTATTTTAAAACTTAAATCGATCTATGAAATCAAAAAAATATTTAGAAGGGAAATCTATGCAAAGACCACCATTATTTGAAAGTGATTGATTTATTTATTGGAAAAATAGATATGAAACTTATGTGAAATCAAAAGATCTAGATCTTTGGCATGTCATTACCTATAGTGATTTTCCTCCTATTCAAAATAATCCTGAAACTAAAAAAGATGAAATTATACCATTTGATAAACAAAACGACGATCTTAAAAAGAAACTTGCTAAAAATAATAAATCTAAAATGGTAATTTATAATGTTTTACCACGTAAAGAATATGAAAGAATTTTTATGTGAAAAACCGCAAAAGAAATTTGGAATACTTTATTAATCACTCACCAAGGTAATAGTCAAGTCAAAGATAATAAAATAGATCTTCTTGTTCAACAATATGAATAATTTACGATTCCGAAAGAAGAATCGATAGATAATGCTTTTGCTAGATTTAACACTATTATTACTAGTCTAAAAGCACTTGATGAAGGTTTTTCTAGCAAGAATTATGTTAGGAAATTTCTTAGGGCACTTCATCCTAAATGGCGTGCAAAGGTTACGGCTATTAAAGAATCAAAGGATTTAACATCTTTATCACTTGACGAACTCATTGGAAACTTGAAAGTTTATGAAGTGATAATAAAGAAAGATTCTGAAATGGTCAAAGGCAAAAGAGAACAAAATAGATCTCTTGCCTTGAAGGCTAAAAAGGAATCTAGTGATGAAGATAGTTCGACTTCCGATAGTGAAGACGAAGAATACGCCATGGCCGTGAGAGACTTTAAGAAATTTTTCAAAAGACGAGGAAGATTCGTAAGACAACCACATGATGAAAGAAAGTCATCCCAAAGAAATAAAGATGACAAAAATGGCAAAAGCGAAAGGAAATGCTTTAAATGTGGAGATCCAAATCATCTCATCAGAGAATGTCCAAAACTATCAAGAAACTAAAATCAAAGAGCCTTCGTTGAAGGATCATGAAGTGATAGCGACGAAGGTGAAGAAGAAAAGACCAAGGACGAAAATTGTCTTATGGCTAAAGCATCAAACGGGGTACTTTTCAAAACCGAATTCTTTAGTGATGATCAATTATCGTGAGATGAAAAAGACCTAGATAGTGAATATAATTAATTATGAAAAGTAGGTCTAAAAGTCATGGCTAAAAATAAATCACTAAAACAAATTAAAAATCAGTTGGAAAATGAAGTACTCGAACTAAAAAATAAATTATCTAAATTAGAAAAAGATAAAGAGGCAAATAAAGAATGCAAAAATTGTCAAGACCTTAGGTTTGAAAATGAAAAGCTTAAGGAAGAAATTTCTAAGCTTAATTAATTTAATAATAGTAGTCACTCACTTAAAAAAATATTAAATCTTCAAAAACCATCCGGTGATAAATCCGGTCTAGGATTTAATTTTACCAAAAGATCAACTAGTGAGACTAAACAAGTAAATTTTGTAAAGTCACAAGAGGTTGAGTCTAAAGAAAAATTAGTAGAACTAAACTCAAGCCCAAGACTTAAATTTATGCTTATAAATAATACTAAAATTCCTATTGCAAGCGACGACAAAGTAAAACGTTTTTATAAACATTCCTTAAAACCCGAAGTCGGATTTACTAAACCTAAAATGAGATCTAAAACTCCTCCAACAAGAACTAATAACTTTCACCCTCGGTCTAAAATACCACAACCTAGGAGAGATCAAGGTAGACAAAATTACCCTAATAATAATCATTCAATGTGGAATTATTCACAACAACCAAACTTCTCTTCGTGGGGAATATGTCCACCCTATATGTATCCGAAGCAAATGCAACATATGCAAAATATGTTCGGGACAAAAAAATTTAGATCCATGAAGTGGTTGATTCGTTACAACATTTTAGTTGAGTTGTTCATGAACATTTCTTGGAATCCGACGAGTGAATACATTCTTAAAATCTTATGACGGGATTACCAAAATATTTCTCCTTCAATGCTTGCTCACTTGAAGATGTTAAAGAAAACACATCGTAGGCAAAGGTACGCTTTCTTTCCCGATTACTTAGAATGTAGATTATGTGCAAAGTGTTAAATGACTATGTGATATTATGTTACAAATAATATTTGCTAAACTAAAAGGTTATAGTTAATAGAGTAAAGTTAAGCTTGAGGAAAAAGTGTAGTCACTAGAAATGTCGTTTGTTAGTTTTCTAGAGTTAAGAGATATTGTTCATTATGAACTCTTCTCTCACATAGTTGATTAGGATTCTCTACGTACCACTATAAAATAGAAATCTTCTATGTCCACTTGTAGCGAACTCACGTAGATGAAGAAAAGTGAGTTAGTGGGTAATAATTAACATAGAAGTGGGACTAGTTTTACATCTTACACCGAAAAGGCATGACATCAAATCACTATGGATGAAACAAACTCCTTTCGTCTACGACATCCGCCTAGACTACATGTCTACAATGAACTACGTCTATCGGAATCCTCTCATCTAGCTTTGACTCCATTCTATTATTCTATCGTCACGTACTAATTATCTCTAAATCCTGACAATTAATTATTTCATCCGAAGTAATTAATTCATTCAATTAACAATTTTTTTTTATTGAAAACGTCACTAAATTCTCGTTAAATCTTCTCTCGGCTTGACAACTTGATTATCTCATCCAAAGTAATCAATGTATTTTTAATTAACGAAAGGTTAATTAAAATGTCAATCAAATTTCGTCAATCATCTCTAAACCTCTTCTCGATCTAAAAATCTTGACAGCTTAATTATTTCATTGGAAATTATTTAAGTTCACTTGATTTAACGAAAAGTTAATTAATTGTGTCAAGTATTTTTCTCTCATCTTCAACGTCATTCTTTCGATAACTAGATTTTCTAAAATAATATTACTAGTAGCTTCCGACGTATTTTGATAATTGTATATTGACAAAACTAGTAAAAATCATAAAACCAAGAAAAACTTGGTCGTCAAATAGGCGGCCCCCTTATTAATAAGGCGCCCGGCCGTGTTGAAAGGGGCGGCCCCTTTATCTTTAAGGGGACCGGCCATTTAATTCATCAAACAGTCTATTCTTCTACAAAACCCATTACCAAACACACCATTTTCATTCTTCCCTTCTTCCTGCTGCAACTATGACGAAAACACACACCCTAAATCATTAAAATTCAAACCTCCAAACACCTAATCAATCAAAATTCGCAAGGGGCTGATAAGTGCTTAATTACACATATCTTTTACCTCTAAAAACGAGCTTAAATGACCAAAAACAGACAAAAAACTGCC
>BQNB010146257.1:0-13657 GCA_026074375.1 Tanacetum coccineum
AGTTGAGAATATTATATTTTGGTATTTTACCAATTAGTGAATTTTATTTTTTTATGGACAATTTTTTTATATTTTTGATTTTTTTGGTTTTTTAATTTTTATATGATATGTACTAATAAAAAGAAAAGAAAAATATTTTTGTGTTTTTTTTTTTTTTTAATATGATATATTAATAATAAGACAAGTTCAGATCAAAGTCGGATAATAATCGTAGCAAATGCCTCCCCGGCAGCGGCGCCAAAAATTGATTCGTTGAACGGTATATATATATAAAATAACACAAATGCAAATCTCAACCAAATGCCCTTAACCAAGGCAAAAGGTCAAAATCTACACAAAGAGATTAAATATATAAGAATCAATTATAAAAAGATTCCGGAAGAGATATTCCCGGGTCGTATGTCCCAACGAGGCTGCAATTGAAAGTAATCCTGGTTTGATGAGAAATTGAATGATGGAGAATATATGATGAAGTGAAACACTGATATAAAATTACAACTAAAATTAATTAAATAAAACCTAATTTAATCTACGGGAAACAGATATAGGAAATGGGGATCTTAAAAACTACGGGAAACAAAATTAGTTATAGGGAAATCCTAAAATTAAATCTATACTAAAATACGGGGAACAGAATCAGGCATCGGGGAACCTAAATACTAAAAATTAAGAAAATAAATGCTAAATTAAATTAAAAATCAAAATTAAATTCTAATTAACTTAATTTGAAAAATAAAGAAAACTAGAACTAAAACGGAGGTCGTTTGAATGTAAAACGAAAAGAAACGGTAAAACGCACTCTTTAAAACGGGTCAAGACCTGAAATTTAAGAAAAATTAAGCCCAACACTAAATCTTATATTTTTCCTATACACTAAATGACAAAAGAAAATTTTTATAAAAAAGAAAAAATATATTTTTATTAATTTTTTTTTGGATTTTTTAATTAACTTTTTTAAAAGATTAATTACTAATTAAGAAACTAAGAAAAATAGAAAAAAGACAAAAAATAAAAAGTTAAAAAAATTCTGAAAAAATAAAAATTAAAAAAAAAAAAGTTAACAATTCTAAAAAATATAAAAATGCCCAAAAGTACGGTTTAAATAAAAAGTAATTAAACTAATTAATTTTTAAAAAAACCTAATATTTAATTAATTAAATTAAATAAAACTAACCTATAGTTTAAAAAGCTATGTTAAAACAAAGGGACAAACTAGGGAAAAGAGACCAAGGTCTAAACGGGCAATTAAATACTAACAGTGGGGACTAACAATTATAACTATAAAAGATAAATTACATACAAACAGTCCTAGAATAGTACCCCGATAACAAAAAGGTCCAAACTGCTTATTTTCAAAAAGCTATAAAAGCAAAGTTGTTAAGGGCTCAAGGGGAGTAACTTTATGTAAAAAGGGGCAAAAGCTGAAGCTAACATGAATAAGCAGAAAAGTGAGCTTTTTTGGGACCTGCCAGAAGCTTAATAAGCTTATAGGCTTATTTTTTCTCTTTCTTTTTTTGGGTTATAAGGTAGCCAACAAATAAGCTAAAACTAAGGGGCAATAAGATATTATCTAAGGGATACATTAAATAAGCTAAGGGACCCCTAAGAATAAGACCTAAAAATAACTGAAAAAGCTACAACTATATTGACAGATTATTATAAAAAAAACTGAAAGAAGGGAAACTTTAAGGGCCTAAATAAGCAAAAGCTAAAGGGTGAGTTAAGCTAAGAAAAACTTGGATTTAAAGAGCAATTCAAAGATATCAAATAAAAGCAAAAATATCTAGGAGCTTAATGAACGAAAATAAGCTAAATAAGGGAGGCTGAATATGGTGCTCAGCACCAGGGGAGATAATGCAGTGAGCTTAAGAAGGCTTTTTTTTTTATGGGGCTTAATGAAAATAAAAGCACAATCAGTGCTTCTTTATTTTTTTTTTAAAATTTTTTAATGCCAAATCCAAAGCACAAACAGATTAAAAAGGTGTGGTCAAATGAGCTTTATTTCCAAAGTTTGAGAAGCTTAGGGCCTAATTTTAAACATCTGATAAGGGGCTAAAAATGGCTAAATTTCAAAAAATCCCAAACAAACATACACACTTGGCTATATTTGGTATATCAAAATGACAGAGCAAAGGAACTTTTGAAAAGGCTATATATGACTAAAACAAGCACAAAAAGATGATGCTTAAGCTGTTTAAACAGCTTAAGCTGTTTAACACAATGTAGCTTATAAAATTTTGACAGAAAGCAAAGGATCTTAAGAAACTAATTTTTTTTACTAAAAAGTTTGATTAAGCTAACCTAAATAAACCCACACACTCAGCCTAAGTTGGCTGAGTGAGATGTAACCCCATTGCAACAACCCATTTGACACCATTTTTTAAAGGCTAAACTCAAAACACCCCCCTTAATTAATAAATAGGTTGTTAACTGTTTTATTTTATGGTTAATGGCAGGCTGAGAGAATCACTTATAAGTGAGGATTAAAAACTTAGAAACACATTTTAAATGATTTAATCAAATTAACATAACTAAATTATACTTGAAATTTCGACAAATGCAATAACAAGAGAACCCAAATTTTTAATATTAAAACTTCTCCAAAGAAATAACAACACAAAAAACGTTTAAAAAAAAAAAGAGAAAACTAATATAAAATAACTTTAAAAGCAAACCTGATTAACATTTAAACAAAAAGAAAAAAAAACATGGATGTTGTGTCGGCTTGTACTCTTCTCTTTATAGATGTTCCAAAAGCCTTTCTTTTGTTTCTGGATGAAGCTTTGCTGTGAGATTACAAAGCTTCATTACACAATCCACCCTCCATTTCCTTTTTGACACCATCTACTCACACCATTAAAGGGGGTCACTGTTGAGTAAATTGGCCAAGTGGGAAGGGTTTTATATAGGGGTTAATTGGGGAGGTGGGAACTGTTAGAGTGAGCTGGAGGAGTGTACTAAGGAGGGGTGGTTTTGGAGCTAGAAACCTGGGAAGGATGCGGTTTAAGGTTTTGGCTCGGGAAGTTGGTAAAGCGGTAAAGTTATTGGGTGCAGGTTTAAAAAAGAGAAGTATGGGAAGAAGCGAAGTGGCCCTTGTTCTTTTTTTTTGTTCCCTCTTTTCAATTCCATTCTTTCTTGGCCCCTTTTTTTTCCAGTTATAAAAAACAAGAGTTTGGAAATGACATGTATGGCCCTTGTGTTTTTATAAACAAAAGAGTAAAGATAGTTTGATAAATTCAAAAATGGTCCCTAAACGTTTTATACCTACAAGGGTTTATGGTAAATTGCAAAACCAGCCCTTTGCTTTTAAAAATTTGTAAACGAAAAGCCCAAAAGGCAGTTACAAGTTTCCCTGCCCCTCTTTTTAGAGCTCATTTTTCTTTATAAAATACGTTTAAAAAAAAAACATTTATTGGTCCTTTCAGTTATAATAAAAGGATATTGGTCTTGGGTTAGTTGTTGGGCTTGAAATTGGTCCCACTGGGTTTGGTTTGGGCCCAATAAGGTACACCACGGTATGAGTTATATGGGCTTAATGTTCAAGCCCAATAATGTTATGAAGTTGGGGTTTTGTTGTGTACAATGGCTGATATTGTGGCAGAAAACTGGGCTAGGAATTGGTCCTTCAAAAAAAGTCTTCCAACAGACTTTGATCAATGATGCACACAAAGGGCTGTTGAAAATTGATTGAGGGCCCCATTTGGTCTTTCCACAGTCCTCATAGATATACTATGGCTTTCCCCGGCCCATCAGATGGTTAAGATTGCATCTAATAGTATTTTCAGTTCCGGCTGCCCAATCCTTCACGCTTTGACTTTTGATTCATTAATATGAACCTCTGACTTTGGCATTTTAGGACTTTATGGGGCCTGTTTTGCACAGTCTTTTCCATTCCAAGCTCATTTAGGGTCATTTTGGCTTGGTTTTCTTCTCCTGTCTTTTTGATGATATCCACTTCCTGCACAATACAAATGCAAAACAAACATATATTTGGCAGTTTTTGTCTGTTTTTGGTCATTTAAGCTCGTTTTTAGAGGTAAAAGATATGTGTAATTAAGCACTTATCACTACTCCAGAGTAAATGGCTAACTGGTAAAGAGACATTAAATCCATTTAAAATTTTCAATGATTCACCTCTCACAGGAGTTAACACACCTAGAAGTGATGAGAATAGCCTGAACTATAGGATTTGATGTACATATAGTTAAATGTTGCTGAAATAAAGGATTGTTGAAGAGCTTTGAAGAATAGTTGCTGCAGAGATCAAAAAGAGATGATTTGAAGTATTGCAGATCAAGAATAATTCAAAGAATTCTATTTACAACATCCTCAAGCTCAAATAGTTTAAAGTAGAGATCAATAATATATTGAAGGAACTTGAAGTTCACAAGGTGAATAACCAAGTTAGGGGGAAGGAATAGTGGGAAATAGATATGTAAAAGAACTTAATACGGTAGTATAAAACAGTTAAGTCTGGTAAGTATTTAGTTAAGTTCTGACAATACTAAAGTTAATACTGACAAGCACTAAGTTAAGACTGGCAGTACTAAAGTTTAGTAACTGGTAGAAGAGTAGCGTAACATAGTTATAGTACTGGTCATATTTAGTTAAGTCTGTTTTAGTTAAGTTTGTTTATGTAACAGAATAGTAATAGTTATCTTAGAGATATCTTAGGAGATATCTTAGGAAAAGATATGTATTATCTTTTCACTCAATACTTTTGTAAAGCCCCATTAAAAGTTTGCCCCTCCCCTTGGTGTAATAAAAGGAACCCTCAAGGCCACAGATGTTATGTACGTGATTGAAATATCAATAAATCATTAAGCTTAATAGAAAATTATAATATTGTTTTACCTTCATAAATTCTTGGTGTTAAGATTCCGCATTAACACTTGATTGTCATAGTCATGGTCTCTCATAGTGATTTGGATTATTTCAAATTTAGCTATCGTCTTTACAAAGGGCTGTATAGGAATCCTAAACCAAGGGACCCTTTACATCATCACGACCCATATAAGTCCCTATGCAAAGCCAAAGATGTATAATACTCAAATATCTACCTGAACATATTACACAAGTACTCCATCATCAACACCCCCCAGCATTGTCCTCCGGCGGGTCCTCGTCAACAAATACAACTTCCCAACTTGTTTTTGGGCTAAAATTCAGCTCGCATACATGAACATTATAACAAGCTTATAGAATCCAACTTCAATGGAAGGAAGCACATATAATTATCAAGCTTATAACTCCAAATTTCTGTGGCAAAATTTCAAACTACAAATAAATTCTGAGATTTACACTGAAAATATTGCGTGGGTGTGTGGACTAACCCAAAGAGAAGCTCTAACAGACAAAAAGAGAAATAAACGTCACCCAATGCCTAATCTTATTCGACAAATAGTAGACATCATCCCGGCAAACCCCTGCATAAGATGGCCAGCAACCCTTCTATAAAAACTCAAAAAGGTATATATTAATTAATTGTAATTGTGTTTTTTGTTACATTGGATTGTAATATAGTATTTATACTAATAACTATAGCTTACAGACAAAATGAACCTACATAACCTAATGGCCCCACTATACAATTAGGCCGCTCAATCTAGTTTGTTCTAAACACGCCCCACCCGCACGCTAAGTACGGGCAATAACCTGCAGCATGGATCTTAGAAAGAGGAACCGAGGAGTTGTATTTTGGCTTTTGTAAAGATATCTCAATTTGATTCATGGTTGTAGAATATATGTTTGAACTCGAAGATCACCTGACAACCTTTTTTCCCGAACAAAGTGAATAGGTCCTATTTCCACGTGTTTTGTACGCGCGAACTAAAGATAAGGGTTACTGACAAGTAAGTTGCACCAACATTGTCACACCAAAGTATATGAGTTTAAAGATGACGTAAACCAACTCATGAAAAGTAGGTTGAAGCCAAGTAAGCTCAGCACGGTGTCAAAGCGGCTTCGTATTCAGCTTCTGTAGAGGAGCGTTGAAACTGTGCGTTTGTATACAGACAATCCAGGGATATACGGTTTTGAACCAAGATATATAGCAAAACCCCCCCGTGGACCAGATCTATCAATCAGAATCTCCATGCCAGTTAGCATCTGAGAAAGCTTCAAGTAGAAAGCAATCGGGATTCCCATTCCATAGCACACAGTACAAGCTTTGAAGGGTAGCAAACCAGAAGAACACGTATGACATACCAATGTTCAACCCGTACCATGAAATAACGTAAATCCGTTTAACTGCAGACCAATGATTCTCGGTCGTTGTGGATCAATAAATCCCGGAGGTTGTTTCATATAAACATGTTCCTTAAGATTTCCATGAAGAAATGCATTCTGAATATCTAACTGGCATAGTGGCCAGTCGTTAGTAACCGCAAGTGATAAAACAGCTTGGATAGTAGTCGACTTGACAACCGAGCTAAATGTCTCATGAAAATCAATACCTGGTTGTTGCCGACAACCTTTGGCAACAAATCTTGCTTTGTAACGAACAATAGCACCATTCTTATCCCGTTTTAACCTGTATACCCACTTACCATCAACAGCATTGGTAGTAGAAGCACGAGGTACTAAAGACCACGTTCCATTTTTTATAAGAGCATCATACTCTTCTTTCATAGCTTGACGCCACTCCGGAGAGTTGTTGGCAACGGTAAACGAGGTTGGTTCAGTGATAGTAATAGGGAGGACGGTAGCATGATTTACGGAAGGATTGTAGGGAACCCGTTGTTTGGGATTTTGATGAAGATTTGCAGGACGTTGCCGAGTGATGGGTGGTGTGAGTGGTGGTGGTGTGGGTGGTGGTGGTGTTGGTATCGATGTAGTCAATACGGGAAATGGTTGACCCATTAGAAGACTCGGGAGAAGTTTGAGAAGTTGGACTCAAATATGAAACTGATGATGGAGATGAAATCGGTGAGCGTAGTGAAGATGGACTTGGATGGTCAATAGTAGGAATTACATAAGGCGATTTCGAGGAGTAATAGGGAGATGTTTTCGAAGGGGGTAAGGAAGTTGTTTTAAGGATATCAAAGGGAAATTGTGCTTCATTAAAACAAACATGTCGAGCAATATAAAG
Source organism: Tanacetum coccineum (assembly GCA_026074375.1). Classification (NCBI taxonomy): domain Eukaryota; kingdom Viridiplantae; phylum Streptophyta; class Magnoliopsida; order Asterales; family Asteraceae; genus Tanacetum; species Tanacetum coccineum. The sequence goes on from BQNB010146257.1 coordinate 7,091, forward strand.
ACGCTCGGTAGAGATATCCAAGACAACCATATCCAATGAAATTGGAGTGGTTGTAGCCAAGAAAGACACTCGAGTGGAACTGAAATCCATTTTGTGCCGATTGTACGACGAAGAAAGGAAAACATAAGGCACACAAAAACACAGTAGAAAAGAGTAGTCGGGAGACCGATTGAATATATGTTCAAAAGGTGACTTGTTTGTTGATGTGCCGAGAGGGCATGCGATTGATTATGTAAACAGCAGTATCAAAATCATAATGCCAAAAACGTTGGAAGGAACACATGCTTGAGCAAGAAATTAAGGACCGGGTCACCACAACATGGCGCTGCGACTTTCAACAAAGCCTTTTTGCTAACTTGAATGAGGACAAGTCTCCGATGAATAATTCCAACGAAGAAAGAAAAACGAAACTAAATTGCGAAACACACCACCACCCCAAATCAGGTTTGACCATTCTTAATTTTTGGTGAATTGAATTTCAAAACAACCATATTGCATCAAATGATTTAAAAGTGGAATACACATCGAATTTTTGACTAAATGATATATCCACATGTAACGAAATGGATGATCAACACGCACAACGAAAAAAATACTATGACCTTCCAAAAACGATAAACAAAGGTGCGGGACCCCACACAACACACTAAACCAAGTCTAAGATATTGTTACATTTACTTCTAATCCAGATTCAAATAAAAGTCAAGTTTTGAAGATTCTTTCTTTCCTATGGACACGAATTTGCAAAAACTTACAGACTTTTTAATTGTAACGAGAAGGAAAAAGTTAGAAAGCCATAGAAATAGCAAAAGAAGTGATTGGGGATGTCCACGCTGTCTATTGCCAAATGGTTGGGGGAAGCTCGTATAAGCGAAAATGAGAAACTTGTATGATTGGACTTTAGTTTGAGGAAGAGTATTAGTGGTAAGACAAATGTTTGCTGGGCCGGTGAGCAGAGTAGGGTGTGTGTAGTACCTCGTCTTTTACACCAAACCAAAATAGGAAGTGTGAAATTACAAAAAAGAAATCATTATCCATGTACAAAATTTTTGAACAAAAAAGAGGCGATTGTGGGTAGGATATCAGGTACATTTGAATAATGTTTTTTTATGAGAGAAAACGTCTTTTGTGGTGAGTAAAACTTTAGATGAACCAATATGAAGAATAAGAAGACCCTTACCGTTGCCAACATGAAGTGCGTCGTCACCATAATATGCCACTGATTTATTCCATAACTTCCAAATCATGTTACCCACATGACAATTTGCTTCCGTGTCTAAATGCCAATTTCAGAAAGCCAATCAGAGGATTTGAGCACGGGTATTTTTTGCAAAGTTAGCGGATTGGCCGATTTGCATAGTAGAAGGGTTCCCACGATTAGGGCAATAATGAGAATCGTGACCAATAACCACGATCTAATAGCAAGTGCCATACACTGTATTAATGGGTATATGCCCAAATCAAATGACGACAATTAGCACGACCTCGTTTTTGTTGTTACTAACAGAGAGTTGCTATTTTGCCACGTTTTTGTATAGTTACTTCCTGTTGTTGTTTGATTAGCGCGAGCACCATAAAAGGCTTTGAGGACCATATGGTGCAATTGGTGAAACGAGTTTTTTCCAAGCATATAATCATGATCACTACGGAGTGCAAAAGCTCGCTAAATGCAAGTTAGATCTCTTACGAAGACCTGAGAAAACAAGCATAAACTAGATCTTATCTTTTTACGCCCACAGGTTCAACACCAATGGTAGGCTGAGTGCAACAGCATATTCAAGAGCAACGATTTTAAGTAAGCATCAGGAGTTTTCAATCATCGTGCATCTCTTTATTCTCAAAAGTTTTTTTTTGAGAGTGTATACACTAGATGTGGAATGAGGTCATATGGCCATTTTAAGGGACAACCAAAGAACAACGAGAAGTTGTACCTTAGAACAGGCGAAAAGATGCTTACTGATATTGTAGAGAGATTAGCATACGAACGTGGCATCGTTGGAGATCCAACATGGATACATTAGGGTTTTCCCCTAACAGTTGCCCATCGATAAACGAGGATAAGGTTTTATGATGACACGGTATAGAACCAACCACAATAACCCATCAAATTGTAATTTTGTGATTAGGAATGGGTTCAATCCAGTATTTCCAATAACCATAATTTGTAAGGTGTAAAAAGGTTAAAAAGCGAACTTAAACTATAGTTTTGATCATTTAATCGACCTGGAGGGTGATAGCTGAAATCCATAGCCAAAGTAATTATTCCTGCCACTTTTTTTTTTTCTGTAAACCCTAAGTTTTTTTACTTGATGAACAGTAAATATTCCGTGAATAGTGATCGATGAACGTACTTTTTTTTTTCTTTTTTTGTGGTTTCTTACGATGCAGCCCGGCGGCGGCACAACGGCGAGGTGATTGATAAGTGTGTGGGGTGTTTTGTGGCGGCTAGAAAAGTGAACCGGAATTTGTGGCCGAAAAAAAAGTTGTTTAAGGGTTTTGGCTCTAAACCATATAAAAACATCCAATGGTTATTATATTATTGTAACGATTGGTAATTGTGTTTTGTGTACAGTGGATTAGTATATGTATTTATACTAATACTTAGCTTACAGACTAACAAGCCCTACAAAACCTAATGGGATACAAGCCCATCTATACAATTAGGCCGGCTCATCTAGTTTGTTCTAACACCTGCAAATTCAGAAAGTAGATATAATAAGCTACGTACCAAGCATAAATACTAAATCCGGTAATTTTGACTTTTTGTATTCAGTTAAAGTTAGGTACCATACTGCGAGATAAAATAACATAGAGCAGATTAGAGGGTGTTTGGGATTGAATATTTAAACCGCTTATGCGCATGCTTATACTCAAAAGTCCACACTCAGTAGACATAATCTGACAGCTATGAATACACAACAACTAATATTAAAAAAACGTCCATTTTTCTTCTTTCATATCATTTTGCTGTTTACAAATCTACACAAACACCTCAACCCACCCTATATTGAATTGTACATTTTGACCTATAAAAAACTACAAAATAACAGGGGGTTTGTTTGTTCTTCCCTGCCGTATTCCGCACATCAGACTTGGGATGGCTAGGGGTAGGTTGTTCGTGATTGCTCATGGTGAGTATTTTCAAGGAACGCAGTTATATCGGTCCCACGGATGGCGCCAACTTGTTAGTACAAAAGCCGTGTATGGGGGTGGATATGAGTTTAGATCACTTGGTGGATTGGGCCGGTGAACGGGCTATGGTGTAGATCTTGTACTAATCCAAGTAATGAAAGGGTGATCTGCACAAATGAGAGTAAACCGTTAGCCTTACCGCAGGGCGGACCCCGCGATTAAGCTCCGGCGTGAGAGTAAGTATACATGTTTGTCAGAGAATGTCAGAGTATATGTGTGTATTAATGATTAGACAGAATGTACCTTTTTGGGGTGTGAAACGACCCCTATTTATAGGCAAGCCTAATACTAGGGTTTCCTAGTATTTCGCTTGTAACTGTTGGTGGCCGGAGTGGGTCCCTTGTCGGGCAAGGGTCCACGTGTAATCGTGTCTGCGGACGCGAGTATTCTTCCGCGGAGGTGCAACGGGTGCGGCTTTGAAGATACTCGCGTGCGTCTTTGGAATACCCGGAGCGTGACCCTTGTCAGGCTTAGTAGTCCGGCTATTTGTTGTATTGGGCCTGGGCCCATACGCGTATATTATAAACTAAGCCCAATAAGCTTGGTGTTCATACTATACGTCATCAATTATCAGCAAAAGTTATCACGAGCATGGCAAACTATTGCTTCCACGATACCTATTGGTGGTCATCTCTTATTCTATCTCAGATACTTCAATAAAAGAAGGATATTTTGTTGTAAGTTTTGACGAGTAAGACAATACACAGATTCTTGCAACTTTTACGAATTTCATAACCCGTTTTCCTGCAACTTCAGGTAATACATCGTTTTTGCAGCCCCGAAATCGAGTCATTAGAGATGGTACCCTGTTGCAACTTCAGGTAACTAATACCATTGTCTACGATTGCACTTTATTTAATTTTGGAGCGAACTCTAAACAGGTTATTGTGTTTGTCTGCTGAGTTGTGTACGTCTAAGTAGATATTTTTCGTTGTCACCAGTCTTGCTAGCAGAAAGCATGTAAACTCTAAAACTGGGCACCTCGGGTATATTATTCATAAAATCCGCTCGGCCAACTAGACGAATGTGTTGTTGGCTTCATCACTTGATTTTAATCTTGCAAACCAAAGGTAAATATCTCTTCTTATTATGTTATTCTTTATAGATTTCATCTCTCGATCCCAAACTTTCAAATAATTCTTTTATATTTGCTTAACACAAGATGTTTAAACTTAAGGGTAATACCGTGAAAAAATTACTTGCGTTTGTTGCAACACATCACATGAATTTTAACAGCGAGCTCGAGGAGACCTGTACATCGCATGGGTCGAAACCATGAGTTTAAGTTCAAGTTCGTATACGTTGGAATTTTATTTAACCATATGAATGCTCTTATGAATTGTATATAGCATGTAAATCACATATTTGATTGGATATAATTGTATATAATTCCATGACAGGTTTGAATTTGTTGTTGACGACTTACACAACACTATTAACCTTCACTCACAAAATATATATACAGTAGAAACTCGATAAATTAATACTCGATTATTTAATAAACTCTCTAAGATAATATTTTTTGCCGGTCCCGACTCGGGGATAGGGTGCTAAATTAATAATTCGCTAAAATTATAAGATAATACATTTTTGATAATTTCTTTAGACCCCATATAAAATATAAATTAATAATTCCTTATATATAGCATATTACATGAATGATTTATGAAGGTTTCTTGAAAAATGACTCAATTGTCTTTTGTTTTTTGTTGAAATCAATTTCCCCTTGAATCTCGTCTCTAATTTTCCTTAGCATGGTAAGAACTTCTGGTGTTGTTTTCTCATAGCTCAACAAGAAATTGTTCAATGTGATTGCCGCTTTAATAGCTTCGTTTCGCGAAGGGGGTTCCATTGTAGAACTTTCATCATCTTCTTCATCGATATCATCTTTATTAATTCCAATAACGCTTTCAATAATTTCTTCATCAGTCAACAACTGTGCAACTACATTTTCTTCTGGGTGAGTCAGAACATCTTCGACATCCATTGCATTGCGATAACCCAACTCTTTGATCAAATTCTGGAGTTCTTGAGTGCTTTCACCACCTTCATCTGAGTTCTCAAAAGTCATGTTATCTGTTGATCGAAGTTTACAATGACGAAAGCAGTTCGCAATTGTATTTGCACTAACATCCATAGTCCATGCTGAAATTGCAAGATTCATTGCATCTAATACATTTATTTTTGCTGGATTTGGAACCCCTAATTCATAACCCTCCAAAAGACTTCTATAAAATCGACGACGATAATGCATCTTAAAAGCTCGTATGATCCCCGCGTCACAAGGTTGAATTTTTGAAGTTGTGTTTGGTGGCAAAAAAAATAATTCAACATTTCGTAATCCTTCAATAATTTTTGGATGAGCAGGGCAATTATCCACAATCAAGAGAATTTTTCTTCCAACCATTTTTTTATCAAGTTGGCGAACATATTCTTCAAATAACACACCAGTCATCCAAGCTCGTTTGTTAGCACGGTACTCACAGTTCAGACTGTTCAAGTTTACATTCTTGAAGCACCTTGGTTTAGCATATTTCCCAATAATCCATAAAGGAAGTTTTTCCGAACCGTCCTCATTACAGCAAATAGCAACAGTTAGTCTTTCCTTGTCTTGTTTTTTCCCTTCAAGCTGCATTGTTGCAAGGGAATGATCCGGTTGAAGTCTAAAAAACAAACCTGTTTAAGATCAAAACATGTAAATAATTACATCACTAAAGTACAAAATATAAAATAAAATAATAAAAAAACAAACCTGTTTCATCCATATTAAAGATGTCTTTCATTTCAAACTGATCAACTTTGTCTCTTATGGATTTTAATTTGTCCTCCATGCCCTCCATTTCAACAGATCCACTCTCTCCAAAACGCCGGAAATTTTTAATTCCATATCTTGCTTTGAACTTTCCAAGCCAACCAATAGAAAAAGTAAAGTCTGGAGTATCCACTGGATACATATCTTTCATGAACTTTTTCGCCTTCTCGATGATTAGTTCACCTGTCATATTCACATGTTCTTGATATTGAAGAATCCATTCATAGAGAGATTTTTCTAGGTCAGGAAATTTTGCCGGTTTGTGTCGCTTAACATCGCCTCTTTCGGGAGCAAGTGAGAGATACTCTAAAGACCGCTTAACTGTATTCGATATTGTCGCTTGACTCACCTGCAAACCATAGTTACTATGAACCCATTCTTGCAATTGCTTTTGAGTGAGACTTGGATTATCCTTGTTGTGCTTGCATAATGCTCTTCGAATCTCGTCTGTCATTGTTGTTTTTTTCACACCTTTAAGATGTGAAGCCATGTTGTGTGTATGATTTGTTTGTGTTAACCTATTTTGATCCTGTATTTATATAGAAAATATTTTTAATGTCCAT
>BQNB010146258.1:2864-16601 GCA_026074375.1 Tanacetum coccineum
TTTGTGTTGTTGGATCAAATAATCAATAAGCTTTTGATCCTTGTTCATTTCCTAAGTATACCATTCTATTACTTCTATCATCTAGCTTTGTCAAACGCTGTGATGGTACCTTTGCATATGTAGCCAAAAACTCTTAGCTTCTCTAAATTTAGCTTTCTTCGTTTAATTGCTTCATATGGAGTAATGTCTTCTAATGCTTTTGTAGGAACACCATTTAAGATATATATGGCGTGTCTAATAGCTTCAGCCTAAAAGTTTTGTGGCATGTTCGTTGCTTTCATCATACATCTAGTTGTAGACATAATTGTCATGTTTCTTCTTTCAACTACTCCATTTTATTGCGGTGAGTAAGGTGCGGTAAGTTGTCGTGCTATACCATTTTCTTTACAATATTGTGTGAATTCATTTGATGTAAATTCTCCTCCTTGATCTGTTCTTAACATCTTCAATGTTGTCCTTAGCTCATTTTCTATTGTCTTCTTGTATTCTTTGAAAGTATCAAAGGCTTGATCTTTTGTATTTAAGAAATACACCCACATATATCTTGAGTAATCGTCTACTAACAAGAATATATATTTCTTTCCAGAAGGTGTCGGTGGTGAGATTGGTCTACATAAATCTCCATATACTAAATCTAAAGGTGAGGTTGATCAAGCTTTTGCTCTTTTCGGAAATGGTGTTCTACTATGTTTTCCAATTAAACAAACATCACAGATTTGTGTTGTATGTTTAATGGCAGGTATTCCATGAACTAAATCCCTTTGAGCCATTGATTTTAGTGACTCAAAGATGAGATGTCCTAGTCTCGCGTGCCATAACCATGTATCGTCCTTTAAATTTGCCAGTAGGCAGACAGGTGTACCTATCCTCAGATTTGCCTTATATAGTCGGTTTCTTTGTCGCGCAACTTTCATGAAGATTTTGTTATCCGTGTCATAAAGTCGTAATTCGTCGTCTTCCATTACTACTTTACAACCAATTTCAGTAAATTGTCCAAGGCTCAGTAAGTTGCTCTTCAAGCTAGGAATGTAATATACGTGTGATATAATTCTTTGCTTCTCGTCATCACATTCTATTAAAATTGAACCTTTTCCTTTGATTTCTATGTATGAACCATCTCCAAATCTTACTTTTCCACTGACCTTCTCATCTAACTCTTTGAAGTGTTCTCTCACTCCAGTCATATGGTTACTAGCTCCATTGTCTAAGTACCATAAACTATCCATATTTGTCTCTTTATACCCTACGTCTTCTTCATGTAGTGAGACCTTTTGTTCTTCAACTTCTTTTACTTGGTTCCCTTCATTTGAGTCTTCCAATATTGCCATTAATAAGGTTGGTTCTAAATCTTCTTCAACAAGATTAGATTGCTCATTTGCCTTTGTCTTTTGAGGACAGTTGGGTGCTATATGCCCTATCTTCTTACATTGGTAACATTGTAATTTGCTAGTATCATAGCTTGATTTCTTGAAGTTGTTTCTATTAAAATTCCTATGAGAGGATTCTCCATCTTTCTTCTCTTCCTTATATTTTTCGTGGGTTTTTCTTTGTGAAAATCTATGTTTTCCACGTCCACGTCCTCTAAAATACTTTCCTTTACTTTCGTGTCGTGTGAACATCAATTTCTCTTGATTGTCCACTTGTTTACATTTCTTATACTTAATTCTTTCTTCATATGTCTTGAGTCTTCCAATTGCTTCTTCCATTGTCATTGTACTTAGATCAGAATATTGCTCTATTGATGCAACTATTTGCAGATACCTATCGGGTACAGCATTTAATAGCTTTCTTACTATTGTTTGATCTTCTATTGTGTGCCTTAGACTGACTGCTTTGTTTACTAGAGTTGTTAGTTTTCCGGTGAAGGTGTCGATTGTCTCGTCTTCCTTCATGTGTAACATCTCAAAGTCGGATTTGAGTGTTTGTAATCTTGCTTGTTGATCTCTTTCTTCTCCTATGTATCTAGTTTTTAAGGCATCCCATATGGCTTTCGCGGTTTTATGTTTTGTGATTTGAAGCAATTGTTCTTCTAGTAAAGCTTGGTAAAGGAATGCGATAGCAGTCTTATCTTTTTTGTTGTCTGATTGAGTCGTCTCTAGTGGCTCTATCATTTCTTGTGTGTGGAGTTCGTCTCCTTCGAGTTTGTCTCCTTGGGGTTTTGTCTGCCGATAAAACTTCTTCTCTTGTCTTGGTGGTTTTGTCCGCCGATAGAGATGGAGAGTTTAGTCTCTCTTTTTCTTCTTGTGTTCGTAACCACAGATTCCTCAAATTTAATTGTGCAAAAAATTTAGGGTTTCGCTACAACTTTGGGGATCCTGATAAAACTCCCAAAATTGGGGTTTTCATTGATAACTATACTCGGAGATGATTCTATTGAGGGTTTCAAATATTGAATCTTCAAAAAAGGTGTGTTTGTTCCTCTTTTGATGATTTTAAATTTTTTGTCCCTTTTGTGATGACTTCGCGTTATCCAGATTATGTGGTTCTTTTTGTTTTCGAATCTATGATAAGAAATAAAACTGGTGTCGGTGCCTAACCCCTAATTGATTTCTGGTAAGTTAATTTCGAGGTTTTTAGTTTTTCTTGACACAAATTTGCAAATGGGTGAAACCCTTTTGTTTCCAGTGAATGTTCACTTGGCGGCAATCGTTGGATTCGCCCGATACAAGCACAAGATGATTCTTGATTGTGTTTGTGTGATTTGCAAAACGTTTTTTTTTTGAAAAATTGGTGCGGTGTTTTCTTGATTCGAAACGAACACAGTGAGATTATCCACGGTATACATGATGATTTGGTTTTAAATACCAAAAGCTCAGTGCAAATGTTGGATCGAAATTCTAATTTGAAATCAAAATATACCAGAAATGTAAAGTTTTATTAAATCTGAATCTGTCATCATGTTTGAATGGTTTTACAACGCTTGCAATTATAACAGAATGACAAGGTACGTCTACAAGAGTTTCGTGACCTTGGTAAAATAACTGTAAAACAGTTATAATCGTTTTGTAACCGCCATTTGTAACTGTCTTTGATAGTAGGTTGGGATTAGCTGGTTACTTGGGTTTCGGTCCAATAGTGTTAGCTTACAAGAAAAGACTCGGAAAGCTTATTGATTAAGGATCTGACTTCTTCACTACGCCATCCTTAGCAGTACTCATAGGTGGAAGACCTGCTAAACTTTTTGATGACACCTCATATGTTAAGATAGTCTTACTGGCGTGCAACATAGTCGGAGTCTTAGCTTTTGGTGGTGCAAAGTTAATCGAAAAAGAGAATCCAAAACATTTTCTCCAGGTGAAGTACCTTTTTTAGAGTTGGCACTTAGTCACAAATTTCATCGTAGCAGCTATGATTAATTTGGTGACTAAAAAAAGTAAAGTAAAGTAACTCCCAATACCGTCTTTCACGGGTTATGGGTCCCAATACCGTCGGGGGAGGTTGAGTTGTAGACAACCTTACCCCTACCAAAGGTAGAGAGGCTACTTCCAGTTCTACCAAAGGTAGAAAAGGACATCCGACCTTGCAAGGAGTAAGGATCGAACCCTTGACCTTGGCTACAGAAGAAAGGGTGTTAACCACTTGATCCAAGCCTCTCTATATAATTTGGTGACTCGGAAGGGAGAAAGTTAGAGTGGTGTCTCTACAACACTATATGGTATAGAAACGGTATTATACTTGTATTACCTGGAGAAATCTGTCTACCTCTTTTACATGGTGGGTATAAGTGTAGTTTAAAAGAATTATTTTGGCACTTTTAAACTTTTCATCAACTCTTTTAACAGTTTCTCTTTTTGCAGGACACTGATCCTTTGCTTCATATGATCCACAATGAGATGTATGAGATTGTAAACATAACTGAATCATACTTATGACAATGGTTCGTGTGCAGACTTTGTAAGGGAGATTGAAAATACTGATATACCTCATCATGTTTCTGCATAGTAAAACCCTAATTAACTGGCTGTGTAGGGACAAATTGTTTCTTACGTTTTGATTTGACTATTTATGTAAATATGTAAATGCATCTGTTAAATTTGTGATATGATCTGAATTTGGTCCTGAAGTTAAAATTTTATCCATTTACACTTTCAGGCCGTTATGACTTGCTTTTAGCTTACAAAACTGACTTGTAGTTTACAAAATTTGTGATAGAAAGTAATGTTGACCTCAAGAGTCAAAGTAGGTGAGAAACTAGTCTAATAATTAGTATCAAATATGATACATACTTTTACCTTCGAAATAAAGCTTCCTTATTAACCATGAATTTATGGCTTTCTGAGAGTCTCATACAGTAAGAAGAACACTACAAAGCTCGTCATTGTGAGCATATCGCGAAAGGCATAGTACGTAGTGGATAATCACAAACAGTTCCATCAATGTCAAAAAAAGATTGCTTTAAGAGGAGCAATGAACGATAATCAAGTATTACTGCAACTTGAAGAATCAAATTCCCAATTATTAGCGAGTACCACGACAATCAACATTATCCTATATCTTGCAAGTAAATAACTTATAGTTGACTTTGAAGGCCAAACAAACTGATTTCAAGCGTCAAATCATATTGATTACTTTGTATTCTTGATCACTTACGTGAGGGTGAAAATTTTACCTCTTGTTATAGGACTAGATCAATACATTTTGGTAACTCACATTTGATAAAGATTTGAATTCATATACTTTGGTTGATGGGGGTACTTGGTATCACACTTGGTACAACAAAAGTAAGAGGCATACTTGGTACCACTTGGGCTATCCAATTGGAAAAAACACAAACAATGTTATTGAGCTAAACAGCACAACACATAGTTGGTTTTCTATTTGTAAACTGAAATCAAACAAAAATGCATCTCTTTAGCACTCGGTCTAAGTTTGTAACTTTTCAAATCCCAGGATTGGTTTGGCCGAAACAAAAGACAAATCTCGTCCCTCAGTAGACTTTGTTCATTCCAACCAAACCGTCTCCAGCTCGTCCATTTCTACAGTCATATGCACACTAAATCTTTCGTATGACAAACAAAACCCATAATCAATTAAATCATACAACAAACTCAATTTATAAGTGGTCTTATCATAACATTTATGAAATGCAACATAAGCCTTGTTACAGAACTAAACAAAGCTGCGACAATTACAAGCCAAATTCAAGCAATGAATGAACAAAGTTTTATTCTGTTGTTCATTTACGTAATATCAAAGCGTCTAGAAGAGTTAGAAGCAAATAATCTCAAGCGACTAGTCCCATGATGTTAGAGAACGGTTATAAGAAACACAGAATTCAAATCCTCACACATTAATTCCTCTTACATGGATCATGGGCTTTCCGAAAAACGATTTTCTCAATCCTCAGGATTCTTTCTATGTTTCTTCTAACAGCATGATTTTACCAATGGAAAAAGGCGAGAGTCTATTTGCTGCACCTTTTTTAAGATGTATAGTAAAGATACAAAATATAAGTGCACGTTCTAGTGAGAGGTCCACCCATATGAGCTCAAGAGTTTTATGTCTTGTTCTGTGTCAAATGAATTGTGAATCCGAGAACTTTCTATAAATTCTTGTGAGTATGATTCGCGGCTTGTGGCCAATATAAGCCAGTCAATTCTGCACAGTCTTTGGAACTGAAAATATATCAAGATATGAAAGTTGTGGAGTTAGTCTCGCGAAAGGTGAGAATCCTCAGGTTGTAAAATTAACCCTGCTATAGACTCTCCTTTCTTTCTCCTCAAACAGAATTTCCCGCCACTTATTCTCCATTAAAAAACTTAAAAATAAGTTCAATTAGCACCAAATAAGCTCTGATTTTCAATACTAATTAGATTTTTAGAATCAGGATTGTAGAACGTATAGGCTTCGAGAGGCTTTGAAAGTTTGATCAGTTTTTACATTATTTTAAGGATTATAGCTTTATTTCATAATGATAAATAGAAAAAAACCAAATAATACGATTCAAATAAGAAGGATTTAAGTCATTCGGTAGATATATGATCATGTTATGAGCAATTTAAGCCAAAATAAGGATAATGCTGAGATTAATGAGTGTTCTGATGAAATTAGGGTTCAAAATAAGGAAAATAGTGCTAATTGTGTTGTTAATAAGGTTGGGATGATGGGAGGGATTAGTGTTGATTGTGAGCTGAATGAGGTTTATGAGAGTCAAAGTATGAATGAAAATGAATGTGATAAGAATTCTAGTGATAAGCTGGATAAGGAGTGTTTGGATAATAGTGTTAAGGAGTGTTTGGATAATATTGATAAGCTGGAGAAGGAAAATGATATAGTGAATATAAGTTGCACTAATGATAATAAGCAGAATGATGGTTCTAGTATTAGGGATCATAGCAATTGTGATAGGAATGAAACTAGTGAAGGAAGTAAGGGGACTTATGCTAGTGCTACTAAAAATAGTGGGTGGTTTGAGTCTAATAAGATGTTTGTTATGCCTACTGTTTTTAACAGAATAAGGTATGAAGTTGTGTGTTTGATGAGGAGCTTTTGAGGAATTAGAATCAGAAGTGGGAGTTGACTTTAGTTTGTACCACTAATTGGTCCAAAACTATAGTCATCCTGCCCCTGAATTATAAACTTAGAAAAAATGTGGAGTTAGATTTGGAATTTAAGGAGATTGTTGACCATGGTATGGGAATTGGTTGTTTAAGTTTAGCAATGAATTTGGTATGGTAACTGTTGCTAACAAGAGTCCTTGGATGGTTAACCGTAAACCTTTAATGGTCCAAAATAGAATCTATATAGGAACCAGACCTCAAGCTGAACCTACTAAGGTTGCTTAGGTGGTTTAAATTTGACAATTACCCATGGCAGCCTTGACAACCAAACGGGATTAGTAGCTATATGCCAGTAGTGTGGGTAGACCATTAATCATGGATAGCATGACTGCTTATGTGTGTAAGAATGGTGTTGGAAGAACTGAATATGCTAGGGTACTAGTGGAAATAGAGGCTTCTAAGGGATTCAAGGAGCTAGTTGAGTTACAATATAGGGATAAGAACATGAATGTTAAAGGTACTAAAACTATTAAGGGTGCCTGACTGGTGTTTGGACATGACCATAAGCATTGCAAAGTTAGGGTCAGAACTGATGAGGAAATTGCTGTTGATAGAGAGGAAGTTGATAAGAATTTAGAGAACCATAAGGAGGATAACTTTATGCAGAATAAAGTTAGGAAACCTATTTGGAACACAAGGGTGAGTAAACAAGGACTAGTGAACTATAGTAGGAATAATTGTATGTCTGGTGAGGGTCCTAAAAGGTTTACATGATATAATAGGCAACAATGGAATAAGAAAACCAATAATAGTGAAGAATATAATGCTAGTAAGAATAAGGAGAAAAGTGTTGTTAATGAAATTCCAGTCTAGAATAATAAGATTCAAAAAACTAAAAGCTACAATAAGGAACCACAAACAAACAAAAATAGTTTCTCTGTCCTTAAGGACTTATATGATGATAACATTTAGGGGTTGAATATGTTGAAAGACAAGATTATTATGGACAAATACCTTAATATTAAGTTGCATCCTAGTTTAAGTGTTACTAAAAATTGATCTCAAGAGATGATGAAATATTTTAGGAGATCATGGGAGGGTGATAGAGAGAAAGAAAGGAATGAAAGATTAGATAGGATGGAAGGTTTCGTTGAGGGGTGCTTTGAAGAAACTGAATAGCTGCTAAGAATTTAATTGCCAATGAATTGAAGGGTGCTAGTAATTGAATGTTGAACTAATCATCTTTTTGTGTTTCATAATGGGGCATTTGGAATATTAGAAGTATGAATCAAGGTAGGAAACAGAAAGAGGTTAAAAAAATTATTTATGAGGAAAATATTTAGGTTTTCTCTGTTATTGGGACTCATGTTAAGGCCCCTAAATTGTCTAAAGTCTGTGAGAGGGTGTTTGGACCTGGATTTTTGGGGTGTCAAATATTGTCATTAATGGAGGGTCGTAACTTAACTATAGGATGGAACAGTGATGTAGTCAATGTTTTAGTGATTCATTATACTAGACTGATGATGTTATGCCTTATTAAAAATAGACAGAATCATGAGAAGATGTATTGCAGTTTCATTTATATTGCTAATACATGAATGGATAGAAGAATTTTATAGAAATATTTGCAAGTAGCTAAGTGCATTACTAATGGTTGTGCTTGGGTGCTTATGGGAGATTTTAATGTAACTTTTAAACAATAGAACATTCGCAATGAGTTCTCTAACCATTATATGTATGAAAAAGTTCTATGTAGAACACTATTTAGTTAAAGAATAATCCACTTCATCTCAACCATCCATTTTATTTTCATCTAATTGTTTAAATTAATTTCTATTTTAATTTAATTAAAAAACTCACTTTCATCATATTTTTTAAAAATTAAATATCTCACAAACCGTTAATCGTTACGCAAAACGAAATATACCATCGCGACAAGAAAAAATCTTCCTTTTCAAAAGAGGGTCACTTCTATATACTTCCGACAAACATTTTTTCGATTATTTTTTTCAGCAACCGTCTAAAAAAATCACATGAGATATTACAAATCACAGTGATAATTACGAAATCTTTACGAAAATCACATGTGCAATTGATACAAAATCACATGTGATTTTTATCAGACGTGACTGAAAAAAAAAATACAGAAAACAAGTTACGTCCAAAATATATAGAAAGTGCCCTTAAAGAAAGATAAAAAATACTCGTCGCGATGGTGCAAACTTATTTACGTTGACGTAAATTAACTATACCCTCGCGAAGTAGAATTAAATTATCTTTCTATAGACTGACACTTTTAATATCCATTCGACGAACTTTTTTTTTTTAAATTTCACCTAGAAAAAATCACACGAGATTCCGAAAATTCACATGTTATTTCTTTACAATAAAAATCACAACTTAAAGTATATGAAATTCCCATGCGCCAATAAATAATTTATGAAATCACAACGTGATTTATATTACTTTAAAAATCATCAGTGAATTTGCTAAATCACATCGATTTATAAAATAGCACACGATGATATTTAAAAAACAACAAATTCACAACGAGATTTTACAAATCACGTGTAATTTTTTTTGGCAAAAATTTTAACAAAAAAAGTAGTCAAAAGTATATGAAATTGATTTTTTTAGTTACGTCTGAAAAAAATCACATGTGATTTGTATCACAAATCACATGTGATTTTATGAAATCACATGTGATTATGCTACAAATCACATGTGATTTTTTCAGACGTGACTGAAAAAAAAAATTCAAAAAAAAAGTTCGTCGATAGTATATAAAAATGCCCTCTATAGAAAGATGATTTAATTCTCGCCGCGATGGTGTATTTTTTGTCGTTTGACGATTTACCGTTTGCAAGATATTATATTTTTTAAAAAAGAGTGACAAGTCAGATTTTTTATTTGTTTTTTTTATTTGATAAAAAATGGATGGCTACGATTTGTTCTTTTATTCTTTGAGATGATATTGTTCTAAGTTCATTGATTGTGTGAACTTGATTGAAGTT
Source organism: Tanacetum coccineum (assembly GCA_026074375.1). Classification (NCBI taxonomy): domain Eukaryota; kingdom Viridiplantae; phylum Streptophyta; class Magnoliopsida; order Asterales; family Asteraceae; genus Tanacetum; species Tanacetum coccineum. The sequence goes on from BQNB010146258.1 coordinate 12,379, forward strand.
GAGGATGTTTTCATGACTAGTATGCACTATACTTGGATTAAGTCCCCTTCCAATCTTAGTACTAGTATTATAAAGAAGCTAGATAGGGTAATGGCTAATGAAGATTTTTTTTCAACAAATATAACCAACGAATTTGATTTTTATCCTTTCATAGTATCTGATCATAGTCCTTCTATTCTTACAATTCCACATGCTCTGGCCAAGAAAATGAAACCCTTTAAGTTTGCAAATTTTGTTGCTGATAAGAAGGAGTTTATGGCCTTGGTGAAAAATTACTAGCATGAAGAGTTTGATGGGTCTCACATGTTTAGGGTGACCAAAAAGTTAAAGCTATTAAAAAAGCACATCAAAAAGCTACAATGGATTAATGAGGATATTTTTGTAAGAGTTGAAAATCTCAGAAGTAAACTTAAGGAAGCTCAAATTGATGTTAATAAGTTTCCCTGTGACTCTAAGAAAAAGGAACTTGCAGTTCAACCCTTGAAGAATTTAATGAGGCCATAAATGAGGAAGAAAAGTTCGTTTTCTAGAAATCTAAAGTGGATTGGCTTTGTAAAGGTGATAGAAAATCCGCTTATTTTCATGAGTGGTCAAAAGCAGAAGCAATAGGAATATGGTCATGAGTATTAAACATGCTATGGGGGAATGTGTGGAAGGATCTAAAATTGTAAATGAGTTTGTTAATTATTTTGAGAAATTTTTAGGTCAAACTACTCCTGTGCAACACTTGGATTCATTAGGCAATATTTTTACCAATACATTGACAACTGAATAAGCTTTTGCTATGGTGAATGATGTGTCTGATCAAGAAATTAGGACTACTATATATAGCATTGATGATTGTAAAGCCCCTGGTCCAGATGGATATAGTGCTTGTTTCTTCAAAAAAGCTTGGTCAGTGATTGGTAATGATGTATGTTTGGCAATCAAGGAATTTTTTAAGTCTGGGAAGCTACTTTGGGAAGTTAATTCTACTATGATTGTCTTGATCCCTAAAGTTCATCAGCCAAACCTTGTCACTGAATTTAGACCTATTGCATGCTGCAATGTCTTATACAAATGCATAAGCAAAATCCTGACAAATTGGAGCAAAGATAGTCTGAATTATCTGGTTAATTTGAACAAGAGTGCTTTTATTCAAGGAAAGAATATACAAGACAACATCCTTCTTACTCAAGAACACCTCAAAGTCTATAATAGGAAAAGTGGTTCTAAAAGGTGTGCTTTGAAGATAGATATTGCCAAAACTTATAACACTGTAAGTTAGGAATTCCTCAGAAATGCACTTATTAAATTTGGATTTCATATGAAAATGGTAGATTGGATCTATACTTGTATTTCCTCTTCTACATTTTCTATATGTGTCAATGGTAAGATAAATGGTTATTTCAAAAAGGGAAGGTTTTGAGACAAGGAGATCCTAATTCTCGTTACCTTTTCACCTTGGTAATGGAAGTGTTCACTCTAATCATGGCAAAGAATGTGGCTAATTCCCCTATTTTTAAGTTTCATTCAGGATGCAAAGAGCTTAAAATGACCTATTTGTGCTTTGCTGATGATTTGCTTGTTATATGTCATGGAAGTATGGAATGTGTAAAAGTCATAAAGGATTCTATTGATGAGTTTAGTAGAGTTTATGGAGTGGAGCCTAAATTGAACAAGAGTACTATATTCTTTGGAAATGTCAAAATGGGTGATCAAAGAAGCATTTTGAATGTGATGCCTTTTAAAGTAGGGAAATTTCCTGTCAAGTACTTAGGGTTTCCTTTAATTACTAAGAGATTGGGTAGAGAGGAGTACAAGCAGCTTATTGATGAAGTTAGGAACAAGGTTGGTGATTGGAAGAATAAATCCTTGACCTATGCTGGCAGAATGCAGCTAATTGCTTTTGTTCTGAATTCAATGCAAGTTCTGTGTTTCTTTTGCCAAAATCTACTGTCAAAGATATTAAAAGGATCCTTAAAGGTTTTCTATGGTGTCAAGGTGATTTGGCTAGAGGGAAAACAAAGATTGCTTGGAAGACTTTGTGTAAGCCTAAATGTCAAGGTGGTATAGGGTTTAAGGAATTGGGTAAATGGAATGAAGTTTTGCTTACCAAGCATGTTTGGAACATTGCAACTAATAAAGAAAGTATTTGGGTCAAATGTGTTGGGTTTGTGCTCATGTCATACAGATATTTATACGGCTAGGAATACATGAGCCTACAGGGTTCACACATGTTATACACATAGATATCATTCTATTGGTATATATATAATAATATAAGGGTATATTTATTATATATGTATTATACTCGATTAATGTATATAATAAAATAAGTGTATATTTATTATGTATATTAATATTCCAACGATAGGATACTAACGTCGATTATTAGTTCGTTTACAGAATAAGTAATAAAAATGCTTTTTATAATTAATGGTATGTTAAATTTAAAATAACCATAAAATATTAGAAGAGTCATAAAGTCAACACAAGTGTAAATTGACTTAAGGTGGCCGGTATGGAAGAAGGAATGGAGGGACAAAAGTGTCAACATAGGTAGCTTTTTCCAAAGATAGGTAACCCCAATCAAACACTAGAAATATAGGATACTATAGAACTCATTATTTTATCCCTTCCCGTCTTTCTTCATCTAAAATAGAGTTATCACAAGTTGTAAATCCTTTCGGCCTTTAAATATAACTAGTGATTATATCGATTAATAACAACAAATCCTTTCGGCCTTTATAAGTTATTATAACCAATACATTAGATGGATTGATAGAACACATGTATAAAGAAATCTTTCGGCCTATTTTCTTATATAAAATATGTTTTACCAATTCAATAAACTCATATCCGAACACTACATATCAAAGATCACATTATGCCCAAACAAACATAAGATTACTACTCCATAATCAAAGTAACAAAACACATAACATTCATCATGAATTCAATAAAGATTATATTCAAAAGAGTAACAGGGTTTATACCAACTTCAAGAGAAAAATATGATGATTTCACAAGAATTTCCCAAGAACATCTTATTATATTCAAAGTAAAACCCGGAAACTATGAACAATTCTGTCACAATCGCTTATAGATTCGAATTACACTTCAATGCTACTTCCTTGGATGGATTATAATCTGGAAATTTATGGTGGATAGTGGTGGTAGTCGATGGTGGTGATGGTGGTTTGAAGGGGTGTTTGGATCCTTGGTTTGTCAAGCCAAGATCACCAAAAACACCTTTTCTAAGTGTTCTAAACGAATTGAGGTTTGTGTGTGTGATGGTGTATAAAATGAGGGAGCCAAGGCCTCCTTTTATAGACTGAAATCGGGCAGAAGTGCGGCGCACTTAGGAATAAGTGCGGCGCACTTGGTGAGTTAATGCTGGTATCATTTAATTCTTCGAAGGGAAGTGCGGCGCACTTAGTAAAATGTGCGGCGCACTTGAGGAGTTAATGCACTTCTTTGACCGAGACTTTAATTCTTTGACTTTTGAAGGAAGTGCGGTGCACTTGGACAAAGTGCGGCACACTTATGGTCTTTTTCAGCTTTAGCCCTTTATTTTCTTTTAACTTGCTTTCCGTTGTGTATAAATACTTGGTTTTGTTCCATTTGAACTCTGGATGTATTCAAGTGTACTTTTAAGCTTCATATCTTTGTGTATTCTTCCGTTTTATTCCACGACACGTACCTAGAACATATAATAGCAAATATACTTGATTAAGTACCAAAAGTTCACGAGAAATGATCAAATATACATAAATAACGCCATAGAAATATGTATAATTTGGACGTTATCAACCTGCGAGTGAATAATGCGAGAATAAACATTTTTACATAAACGTTTTAACAATATTTATGGTATGTCGTAATAATTACTAAAGATGGAATAAATCCTGTTTGGTATCTATCTAGGATTTGATTATATCTCATAGGGATTTAACCTTATCCGTAGTAATGTTACTTATACTTGGAAATATTGTAAACATGGTAACCCTAATTTTATAAATGGCATGTGGTTTATAAAATTATGGGATTTCTATTTATAGAAAGTTTTTAAAACAAATATGGAAAGTTTTAAAAATAACTAGTGTTATAAGGTTGTATGCATGCTTTCTTATACACATTTTTGGTAACCTTGTTTTTATCAAATAATTATACCCTTAAAATTAAGTCATTTGCCATCCAAGTATGAAATCACTTGAGTTTGTTCTTTTACTCTAAGACAG
>BQNB010146259.1:0-16601 GCA_026074375.1 Tanacetum coccineum
TTTATTGCGAAACGTAAGCATTTTTCGTAGCCAATAAAAATAAGATGAACAAAGTCATTAATTATCCTTATAATAATCATATAACAATTGCTTGATGTAAACATTTAATCGTTTAATGTCTGTTTACATTGAATGATCATTTTTAGTTTACGCGATTTAACTTAACGTTTACGGTTTAAGAGTAAACGCGTAAAACCCTAAAAATAAATTGTGAATTACATAATGTCATACAATGACCTAAAACACGAGGTGTTATAAATCCACTATTGAATCACATCCGGAGATACCAAAAGAGCATAGTTCACAGAACATCCAGTGAGAAAGTCAATGACGTCATGAAAATCAGCATTACGCTCTGTCTTCTCAACACAGGCAATCATATTATGTTTGTTGCAGGAGTTCATGATAGCCATTATCTCAAAATTGACGGTGAAAATGAATTAGGGTTTGAAAAATGAAAGTATGATATCAAAAGATTAAGTGAGAGACTCTTGGAATTCATTGGAGTATTTATAGGTAGAGAAAACCTGCCCACAAAGTAACCGTTAAGAATTATAGTTTACCCCCTCAATTGTGACGTTTGACCAACGGCTATAAACAGTACTTCTAATGCCTAGCAGTACTTTCAAGGCAGAACAGTACTTTCACTCTGGCTAAGCAGTACTTTCTCTTTATGAAGAATTATTGATCAAACCAAATAACAAAACCTTCCTATCTCAGATAGCATCTCTTCAAATCCAACCCTGAATCACACGAAGTAGCAAAAATAAACCCATGTCATCATATCTTAAAAGTCTAATCATCTTGACTTTTATTCCTACCCCCTTAAGAATAGCATCATAGCTTCTTTTAAAGTCCATACTTGACAAGCAGTCCTCCCCTTAAACGTAGCTATGGGTTCATCATTCCAATATTGACTACCAAAGAGTTGAACCTAGCCAAGTCAAATCCTTTGGTCAGTAAATCTGCCACATTATCATCTGTATGTACCTTGACCACATTGATTAGCCTTTGATCATAGCAATCTCTGATGAAGTGATGCCTAATCTGAATGTGCTTAGTCTTTGAATGGAAAACAGGATTCTTCACAATGCATATGGTACTCTCATTGTCTATATGAATATCAGTATTCATGAAATTGAAACCATAATCAAAAAGTTGATTATGAATCAAAAGTACATGTACACAACTACTTGCAGCCTGCTACATATTTGCTTCAGGTAGATGAGATAGTTACAATTGTTTGTTTCTTGCACTGCCAGAGGACCAATTCTCCTTCAAGATTATTGGACATCCACCGAAGTTGATCTTCTATCATGTTTGTCCCCAGCCATAATCACTATCTGAAAAGGCTTTTAAAATGAAAAGGAGAATCCCTTGGGATACCATAAACCCAATTTAGGTTGATGTTTGAGATACCTAAAGATCCTTTTCACTGCATGCATGTGGGAAACTTTGGGAGTGACTTGAAATCTTGCACACAGACAAACAACAAACATAATGTCTGGTCTTGATGCAGTCAAATACATAAGACAACCAATCATTGATCTTATAAGATGTACATCAACAGTTTCACCTTCTTCATTCTTTCCGAGAGCTTTATGAGCTTCAATTGGTGTAGTAGCTGGCTTAATTGTCTTCTGAGTCAAAATTTGTTAAGAATCTCCTTCACATACTTGTCTTGACTTATGAAAATCCCAGGCAGTACTTTGCTTAACTTGAAGTCCCAAAAAGAAAGTAAGGTCACCCATTGAATCTTCTCTTAAATCTTTGCATTAGCTCTTCCAATTCCTTTAACCATGGATGTCTTAGTAGATCTAAAGATAATATCATCCACATAGACTTGAACCATCATAATTTCTTTTCTTCCCATTGATAACAAGGTTTTATCAATAGCACCTATCTCCTATAGCCATGTTCAAAAGAAAAGTAGAAAAGCCTCTCATTACCATGCTCTAGGGCTTGATGTCCCCCATCTAATCCATTTAGTGCCTTTGATTACCTTATAGGGACTTTGTATTGGATGATGAGGATATTCAAAACCTAGAGGTTGATTGACATAAACCTCTTCTGTGATATTGCCATACAAAAATGCACTTTTGACATCCATTTGATAAATGGAGTATCTCCCATAAAGAGCAATGGCCAAAAATAGTTCTGGATGGCTTTAATTCTGGCCAATGGTGCAAAAACTTCATCATAATACTACCACCTTCTTCCTGTCTAGATCCCTGTGCAACAAAGTTTGCTTTATTCTTGTGATAGTACCTCTTATCTCTTTTGTTTTTAAAGACCCATTTAGTTCCAATAACTCGTTTTCCATTGGTATAGTCACTTAAGAACCCCATACATTCTGTTGCTTGAACTGAAGAGTTCTTCTTGGCAATAGCTTCAACCCAAAATTTACATCTTGCAATGCTTGTGTTATCTTTTTGGTTCTTACTAGAGATAAAAAGCGGCAAACAAGATTGTCTGTGATCTTTTGTGATTAGTTTTGTTTGCTTTACAAATAAAGTCAAACAAGGCTTGATGTGGGGTTTGAGGTACCTTGCAAGCTATTTTTGTTTTAACTCTGAAGCATTAGGACCAATGATCTGACTTTGTGGGATGATTTTTTGATTCTGTGTGTTGAAGAAGCACTAACATCTATGGTGTTACCATATGTTGAGATCATGATCTACTCTCTTCTTCAGTATCTTATGTTTGCATCAGTAAGGAAATTTCATGGAAAAATTCCATCCTTAGGCAAATCATCATCAGACTCTGATAGATCATAAATTTCTTTGCCTTTTTCTTTTCTCTTCTCAGATGCAATTCCTTGATTTTCCATATGAGTATGAGCAATAATCTCTTGAAGCATCAGATTCTCAAACTCCTTCTGTAGATCTTGGTCTTCTATAGTCAATGGAACTTCTTTGACAACAGTACTTTCATCAGAATCCTTGTTCTGAGCATCATTTGTAATGGCTCCTGAAACAGCTTTGTTCCCAATAGAGCTTGAACCATGAACTATAAACTGCTGATCATCTACATCTTCAAAGTCAACTGAATTGGATTGTTTTACAGCTGTATCAACTTGATTTTCTTTCCTTACAGGAATGTAGTTCAGTGAAGGAGTTAGAATGTCAAGGTCAAACATCCAATCAGGACCTTTTCCTTTCTGATTCATCTGATCCTCAAGAAAATCCACATGAAGACAATCTTGTACTTTTCTGGTGACCCTATTGTATACTCTAAAACCTTTGCTGTTAGTAGAGTAACCCAACAAATATCCTTCTTCTGATTTTCCTTCAAATTTACCCAAATGATCCATGGTATTCAATATAGTCAAAGGACATCCAAATGGTTTCATGAAGTTAATGTTAGGGGGTTTTCCCATTAACAACTCATAGGGAGTCTTCATTTGAGGTTTAGTCACCAATACCCTGTTTAGTACTTAAACAAGCAGTATGTACTGCTTCAGCCCAGAATTGAATTGGTAGAAGTGAATCTGCTAGCATGGTTCTAGCTGCCTCAATGAGAGTCCTATTCTTTCTTTCAGCAACACCATTTTGCTGTGGAGTCCTTGCAATACTGTACTCTCTATGGATTCCTTTCTTGGCACAAAATTCATTCATCAACTTATTTTTGAACTCTGTCCCATTGTCACACCTAATGGTCTTCACTTTTCGTCTTAGCTTGTTTTCTAAGCCACAAATCAATATGAAGTATGTCATATGTCTCATCTTTGTAGACCAAGAAAAACACCCAGCTAAATCTACTGCATCATCAGTACCACCAAGCAGTACTTTTTCCTATTTACACTCTCTACTGAAACAGGTCTAAATAAATCCATATGGAGCAATTCTAAAGGTTCTCTGACTGTTCTTTCTTCAATCTTCTTGCAAGAAGCCCTGTGCTGTTTACCCTTTCTACATGCCAGACATGAATGATCAAGCTTGAATGTCTTGGAAGGTAAACCTCTAACCAGATTGCCTTTAACCAATTTGTTAATATTCTTGAAGTTTACATGCCCTAATCTTCTGTGCCATAAGACAGCTTCATCCTTTGTTGCCTTTGCAACCAAACAAGTTACTCCTCCAGAAGGAATGATATTCTTTAGATCCAGACTGTATACATCATTCTAAGTATCACCAAATCTTCATCAACAAACTTAAACTTTGGAGATAAGATAAGACACTCCTTATCAGTGAAGGGAACGTTATGCTTCTTATCATAGATTTGAGAAACAGATAGGAGATTAAACTTAAGCTCCTCCTCATAGCTGACTTTTTCAAAGTCTATGCATGATGTCTTGATGGTTCCTTTTCCCGTGATTCTTCCTCCTTTAGGATCATTTCCAAAAGCCACATAACCACCTTTGAATTCTTTAAAATCAGACAACTTGTCCTTGTCTCCTGTCATACTCCCAGAGCAACCACTGTCAATTATAGCATAATCTTTGAGATCTTCTTCTGGATTGCCCTGTACAAACAATTTAAAGAATTAGACTCTTTTAGGGACCCAAGTCATAACTGACTTGGATACCCCTAATGGAGTTACATACTCAAATTGCTTGAGTGTGTAAGATCCATTATCCCTATTCACAGAATCTAGATAAGCCCCTTTTGGTCTCCATGTTTGTGTTGGTTTTATCATGGCACTCCCTTTGACACTTACATTTTGTGGAAGTACTGCTTGTGATCCAACAGTACTTTCTTTCTTAACCCAGATAGATTTCATAATTTTCTTAGGTCTTTATGGTCTGTGAGAAGTCCTTGTGGTAAAAGACCTTGGTGATGGTAAAAAGCTTGAGGTTCTAGGTCTTATATTATCCATCCTTGGATAATAAGGTCTACCAGTACTTTGTGAAAGTACTGCTTGTGGTACTCTAGGTCTTGCAGTACCTTGATAAAACACATTAAGTCACATTAGCAGTACTTTTTGAAGGTACTGTTTGTGTGATTTTTGGTCTAGCAGAGTAACTTATCAAACCTCCCATCACATTTGTAAGTACTGCTTAGATGGAATAAAGGATCTCCTTTGGATGAGGTTTTAGAGTTTCTTGCGAAAATTGCTATGGTTAACTACTTTGGGATGTTGTTCCAAACTGGTTCTTGTTGTTCCCTTTGAGCCCTAGTTTGAGAGGTTCCCTTAGATTTATGAGTTTGGGTTTGGGTAGTTTGGAAGGTTCTTATCATGTAGATTGCAGTCTTAATAAGGTTGATTAGGGACTTAGTAACATAACAATAAACATAAGATTTAAACGCCCTTGGTTCCCAATCCCTTTTGTCGCTAGGTCTTTGACCAACACTGTTTTACTATTTTTGATTACTGTGATAACAAAATCAATTGTATCCACTATGTGTACTACTTATAATACACCCCCCTTAACCTATTTGTCCATACACATTAACACCGTCTACTAGACAACAACCCGATCCAGACCCCCACCCCACAACCAACCCAAAATCCATAACTAAAATCTCACCCTAATCATGTGTGTTCCATGTATAAATAAATACACATATAAACTACCACGTCCTTATACGCTAATGGCTCTATCATCTATCCCTGTAACTGGTGACATTTTGCCCTAGTTGAATTATTTGTACCCTGTAGGGAGGGTGGGGAGGGGGGATGAGGGAGGATGGGAGGTGACTGGCTTTGTAGGCGCTTTGCTCTTTTGGGGATAGTGTTTTCATATATAGAATCAGTCAACGTTTCATGCCGCCAGATGAGAATGTCAGCTGTTCCATGCTATTACTTAGACTCAATCCAAACCCTGGTATACATGACTTATGCCGACACATATGTCTTTGTTTGTTTAGGACTTCGCTTTTGAAGTACTGAGCATGTTGAGGATTTTTCAGTTTTTACTTTGAAATGTCATCTTTTCTTTTAAAAGACTGTGATATCTATTCCTTTTGGGGGGCTTGGGTGGGGGAGGGGTGGGGGAGGGGGGGTGGGGGGGAATTTTTTTTTCTTTTTGGTTGTTCTATTTTCAAGTCCCTGAGTCTTTAAGTCAGTGATTGTCAGCTGTGTCATACTTATCACCCATGCATATTCATTTTTTTCATGTTGTTTTAAGCATGAGAACGTAATGACTCTTAAGATTTGATGAGTCCTAGATTTGTCAGTCCTAGCTCTTTGAAAATTATCTTCTTTCGCTTTTTGATAGGTTGGTCAAGCAACAGTTTATAAGGACTTACTACATTGTGGAACAATAAGGTACTCTGAGTTGGTGTGAGCCAGTTAAGAGCTAAGAGATATTGGTGGTGCGTCATCAGCGTTTGTTGTCCGGCAGAAGGTCAAAATCACAGCCATTCTTGTCCAAAGGAGTGCATGTGCTCTGCCATCAAAGACTCTGTATGCTCCAATCATCTTGTTCAGACTCAGAGTCAGTGCCATCATGCATATGTCACTGGATAAAGCATGTCAAGATTGCCTGTGGTCCAATCAAGTGCTTGCAGTTGTTAGTCTGTTGCCACCAGGCTTTTGAGTTTGAGGATCGCAATAGCCAATCCTGGCCTTCGTCGAGTACGACCGTGTTGCGTGTTGTTTGGGATTTTGTTTTTTTTTTTTTTTTTTTTTCTTTTTTTTTTTTTGTTTTTATTTTTTTTTTTTATTTTTTTTTTTTTTTTTTTTGTTTTCCTTATTTTTTTTTTTTGTTTTTTTTATTTTTTTTTGAAAATTGGGTGGTTTGTTGGCGTGGTGGTTGGTTGTTGTTGCTTGCGGATTGTTTGTGTTGTGGTTGTATTTTGTTTTTTTGTGTGTGGGTGGTGGTTGTTTGTTGGGTGGGGGTTGTGAAAATTGATTGTTTTTTGGGGTTGTATTTACTTTTTTTTTTTTATCTTTTTTGGATTTATTTGATTTTTATTTTTTAGTTTTTTTTTTTTGTTTTTTTTTTGTTTTTTGTTTTTCTTTTTTTTTTTGTTTATTTTTTTTTTTTTTATTTTTTCTCTTTTTTTTTTTTTTTTTTTCCTTGGGTATTTAGCAATAATTCTACACTCTCTAGCAAAATGACCTAACTTTTGACAGTTAAAGCATTCAATTTTTGACTTATCAAAGGTCATCCCATTCTTTGGCTTGAGATCAATGGATCTCCCTTGTTTCCTCATAAAACTTCCTTTATCCTTGCTGGTTATCATAGCCACTTGCCATCGAATGTCAAAGATTCTTCCATAGCATCTCTTCATCAATGTTCAGGAGGGTCTTCATCGGTCATGAGTTGTAGGGCATAGATGGTTGTTGAGCAAAGATAGGGAACATATGATGTGTCATCTGGATGGGTTGGGGGGTGGAGAAACACAGTTGGCAGCAGTTGGGGCACGTTGTCGAGAGGAGCTTGAGTATATCTCGTTGTTGGGATGATGCTGGATTCAAGCAGTACTTTGTTGTTTCAAATGTAGCTGCCCTTGACTTAGGGTGGACAGAAAAGCAATGTGTTTTGGAGAGTTTGAATTTGGACACCCTTCAATTCATGCTCATACACTTTAAGTTTGTTTGAGAGATCATCAAATCGTAACTCTCGTCTAATCAGGTTTTTGGTGCTCGAGTCATGGGGTGGAGCCACAACGCGATGCCACACAGACGGTAGGCTTCGTAGAAATTTGAGTTTGTGATGTGTGCGCGAATGGACACCGTAGCTCATGTAATTCAAAGCATGCTAGAAGGAATATGTTGAAAATCTGTTAATATGCTGAGTCAGTAGATTCCCTAAGATCCAATAGTGAATGTCTCAAATTGTTGTTTTTTTCAACAGATTCGTTTGATCTTCTTTGATGCTTCGTTTCCTCCAAATCCTTGTTTTTTGGCTTTCCATAAAGAATCTAGTGCATCTTTCAGCATCATGAGAAAACTGAGAAGATGTCTATCAGGTATGGAGGGAGAAAGAAAGGGAAAGAGATATATTAAGGCTTCATTTCTCTTTCTCATTGTTTCTTCTTGCGTTTGCAGCAAGTGAATGTCTTTGGAGCAGATACTGAAAGGCGATGCAGGGATCAGTTGTGGTTAGGTTTTTCTCCCCATTAGTGTGATTATGTCCATAGTATGTTGATCAGTGTAGCAATATACTGTCGCATCTTCATGGACCATAGGTGTCATATTCACCTTTTCTTGATGTTTATAGGGATTTCTGAACTGTGCAGTAAAGTAACGGAGAGGTGGGGAGAGGGATAGGTTCTGTTTCAGACATCTTTTATGAATTTAGAAAGATTTCGATTGAATAAAAAGTTCTTCAAGGTCAGAGTCTCTTCACAAGCTCTGATACCAATTGATAAGATCGTTTAGCCCATCTAGGATATGTTTTACAAATAACTTATATACGCAGCGGAATATAAAGAACAATGATGTTATTAAACAAGGTTTTCTTTATTGAATGAATTCTTTATTACCCAAACCTATAACATGGAGAGCCTACACCAACTAATTATGTTGTTGTACTAACTAAACTAAAACTAACTAATATACAAAGCACACACACTTTGTAATCAGACTCTCATTGGAGAAGTCTGTGTTTTCTATGGATGGATTGATAAAACTACACGCCTATGATCTCTTTATATAGGGAGAGATCATAAGACGTTACAAAGGAAAACTTAATGAGACATTATAAACATTAATTAGTATTCAAACCACATTAATGATATTTATCAACATTAATGCTTATCATTAAAAACCACATTAATGATATTTATCTTGTAACTTCCCATAATGTTGAATTAGTCCCAGATTAGTCCCTCTTATTTCATTCATCTTCATTTTGTCTCATCAAATTAAGAATCCCAACAATCTTCCCCTATTTGATGAATAGACAGAAAGTACGAAATAGAAGCGTCATGTAATTAAGACTTCATGTCATTTAAAGCTCCAAAGCTTCCCCTGTGAAGTTGAGATGTAATCATATCTTCAGTTGAATGAAACAATGGCTTCCCCTTGACTTAAGATTCTTCTTGAACATGTCACCACATACAAAAGTTGCAAACTAATTTAAAACCTGTAATTTTCTTCCCCTCTTTTTGTAATCATCATTATAGCAGGTTGGGGGTGGGTGGGGTGGAGGTGTGGGGTGTCTTTGTAGAAATGCAACTTGGTTATAACAGCTACCAAACATATACCACAATACTAATCCAGGCCTTCCTCAATACTCAAAATACCCGCATGAAGCATAATACGAAAAATAACTTTGGAGCAAGTAGAATTTTAAACTAATTAGTAGCTAATAAAGCATCCAGCAGTTAGGTAAGTAGTAATGAAACACTTCCCTCAAGTGGTGGCATTGTTGTGTTAAATATGTGACAATTAGCTTCCCCTGAAAAGTATTATACCCATCTCTTAAATCTTGTATTTTGTAGGGCTCTTTAGTAATGATCACTGATGAAGAAAACTAAGTATATCGTAACTTGATGCTGATATAAGGAGAGAATAACCCAAAACCATTGTGTCAGTTATGTCTTGCACTATAATATGATAACGAACTCATAATCTCTTCTCTCGTTTTATGAGTAGGACCTTGATCTATTGTTAAACCGCATGGCTTATTCATGAGTCACTGTCCACGTGAATAGTAAATACCTGTGAGTACTACAATGTATCTCCTCTCGACATCAGGTTGTAAAAAACTAGTTTTATCAAGTCTTATCATAAACCTTTATATAATCTTCTAAACAAGTTATCTCCAAGAACCAAAAGATATAATAAGAAACACAATACTACCATGAAATCATTCATCTTCAATAAATTGATAAGTAAATCCTCTTCGTAACCAATTAAACAATAATTTCACAAAAATGGAGCCAATAAATTCAATAAGAATAAACTGTTGTGGAATAACAGAGTTCCATCCGGAGATCTAAAACCATCATCATATAAATCAATTTATACCAAGAAACCTTGAATAATAACAATTACTTTAGAAGATCGTATTGCCATACCTAGCAAAAAGTAGAAGAGGAGAGAGGACGGAGTCATAAAGAATTTTTTTTTATAAGCAAAATTTAACTCCAAAACCCCATAAAACTTTTACCACAAATCGGTTTCTTGAAATTTAGGGTTTTAGGGTTTCTTCAAAAACCTTGTAGATCCTAGATCAAGAGCCCCATGGCTCTGATACCAATTGATAAGATCATTGTAGCTCAAGATGGTTAGAGAGTATTTGTTATCTAGGATATAAATAATAACTGATGATTGATATGACAGCGAATTATAACGAAACAATCAAAGTTATCACAAGGTTTTCTTTATTAAACGTTTCCCTATTACCCCAACTATAATTTGGGGCTACACCAACTAATTATGGTGTACTATTCGACTCTCATCAGTCGACTATACTATATATCTATCTAGACTCTCAGTGGGAGAGTTCTATGATACCACTTGTAGGATCGATAGTTTTACAGATAATATTGAACACGCAGCGGAATAATAAGAAAGCAATATTATCAAACAAGGTTTTCTTCATTAAACGTTTTCCTATTACCCCAACTATAACTTGGGGCTACACCAACTACTATGGTGTACTAACTAACTAACTAACTATGTGTACACACACACCCCTTTGCTATTCGACTCTCATCAGTCGATGTTTCTATGGATGGATATCAAACCTATGAGTCTATGTCTCTTTATATAATAGAGACCATAAGACGTTACAAAGGAATACATTAATGACATTAATTATCATTAATGAGATTGACCACATTAATAACATTAATTAGTATTTATCATTATACTAATGACGTTTAAGTTACATCTTGTAACTTCCCAATCATTAATTTGTAGTCAAACTCCATCTTTTGTAGAATTCTAATTTGTCGATTAAGTCCTTCTTGTTTCATTCTTTTTGTTCTTTTGTCTCATCAAATCTATAATTCTCCCAACGAATCTTCACCATATTGATGATGACAAACAAACAATGTTCTTCACGAACTTCCCCTGAAGTTGATATATGAATGAAACTTCCCCTTAATCCATACTATACCACCAAGAATCAACAAGTTGCAAATCAACAAATCTTCTTCCCCTTTTTGTCAATATCAAATAGGAGACTAAAGTATGCAACTTTGATCTTCACAACCACAAACCAATATTACACTTCTAATCCAAGTATTCCAATGTCCCAAATTTCCCTCCATTACGCACCTTAAGAAAAATGAACTTGAAGCAGAGTAGAACTTACATTAGCAGTCTAGTATACAAAGGCAAGGAGCTCAGTTAGTAAACACCTTCATCTTGATGTTGCATATAAATGGTTTTAAATCATTTTTAAATTAAGCTTTCCCCTGAAACATATGTTAAACCATTTATTGAATCTTTCAAATTTGTAGGCTCTATGTAATGATACTGTGATGAAGAAATTAAGTATAAATCAAACTTGACTGTAGAAGTAGAAATAATCATCATAATTTGATGAAGAAGTTGATTTCCTAACTTGTGTTCTTATGTTTGCACGATCCACGTGACGTCAACTTATAAATAAATCTATGAAATATAGAAGTAGACCGCAACCTCTTGACAAAAATTCTCATATTCTATGAGAACGTACTAAGTGATAGCAAATAGTGAAGCATTGCAGATAGCACCCTATAAGAAAAATCCACAACCTTTGCTAGAATTTTGACAAGTTCTTCGTCACACCATTTAAGCACGAACAGTTATCACTTGAGCAGAGGGATATGATAAGAAACACGCATCTGTGAAACTCAACTACAACATCAAATGAGTGATAATCAACCGTCTTCGTAATCACATCTTTAATAAATCTCCAAAACGAGCCATTAATTCAGTTAAGAACCAAAAACCAAAATAGCTTCAGATCTGTATGTGTACCCTTCTGTCCGAGATCTTCTGATAGCCGAGAACAAAAATCCTTCAATATCCGATATCGGACACAACTGGGCAGTTTTATTTTCTTCTCAGGACAATACTAGCAAGTTGAAAACTTTCCTTCTCTTTTTTTTTGTCTTTAGGACAAATAACCAGCAGTTGAAAACTAGTGGGATTTCCTTGTGCTCTGAACAGTATCTGTAACCTTACTTGAACAATATTAACCTATGATTCGATCAAAGCAAGGATAGCAATTATACAATTTTTGAACAGCACAAAACATAACCTTGTAAGATCTTTGATCAAGAGCCACCAGGCTCTGATACCAATTGATAAGATCGATTTAAGCTCATCTAGGATAGTTTTACAGATAATATTGAACACGCAGCGGAATAATAAGAAAGCAATATTATCAAACAAGGTTTTCTTCATTAAACGTTTTCCTTATTACCCCAACTATAACTTGGGGCTTACACCATACTACTATGTGTGTAAATAATATCCTAATCTTAACTATGTGTAACACACACACCCCTTTGCCTATTCGATCTTAGAATCAGTCGATGTTTTCTATGGATGGTTATCAAACCTATGAGTCTTATGTCTCTTTATTTAATAGAGACCATAAGACGTTTACAAAGGAATACATTATAAATGACATTAATTATACTTAATGAGATTGACACATTAATAACATTAAGTAGTATTTATCCATTATGACTAATGACGTGTAGTTAGTTACATCTTGTAACTTCCCAATCATTAATTTGTAGTCAAACTCCATCTTTTGTAGAATTCTAATTTGTCGATTAAGTCCTTCTTGTTTCATTCTTTTTGTTCTTTTGTCTCATCAAATCTATAATTCCCAACACAAACCATTGGTAAGGATCACCGGGAAAGAGGTAATACGTTTTGTTATGGATAACATAATTTGCAGGTTTGGGTTACCTCAGATCATTGTCATAGACAACGGAGCGCAGCTGGTAAACGATCCTTTTAGAAGCTGGTGCGAAAGGTTTGAAATCCATCAAATGAATACAGCCGTAGCTCACCCTCAAGCCAACGGTTTGGTAGAAAGAGCAAACAGAAGTCCGATGGAAGGGATCAAGACTAGACTGGGAAGAGAAAAAGCCGGATGGGTGGATGAATTGCCAAATGTCCTATGGGCGCACAAGACTTCAATTAAACAAAGTAATAGAGAAACACCATTTAGTCTAACATATGGTAGTGAAGCAGTCATTCCGGCCGAGATAGGCATTCCTACCTACCGCACTATGATGTTCAGAGAAGGTTATAATGAGGAGGACATGCGTCTAAACCTTGTGTTAGGTATATTTGTATGTATTAGTTCCTACTGGTAGGTATGTAGTTCCTACTGGTAGAGTAATTGCTACTGTTAGTATTAAAGTTCCTACTGGCAGGTATATAGTTCCTGCTGGTTATGTTATTAGTCCTAGTAGAGTAACGTAGTGACTCTAGGATAAGTTCTAGTATGGATAGACATGAGAAGCAATGGATAAACTCATGAAAACGTAATTCTAGGTGAATTAGTTTAGGGTTTCATATCTATAAATTAAACCACACGGTTTAGGTTTGATAGACGATTGAACAATCAAGAAATAGTTTTATGATTAATAGAAAAGATCCATAGAGGATCAAAGTATTTTTTTTAGTAATTCTTCTTTAACACTATTGTTTATTTTCCGCGTGAACAATAGATTGATTTGTTAGAGTCTCTCACATAGTTACTTTTGATTACATTAGTGCTCTATATTCATCACAGGATTAAAAGATCTATCTAGGGCTGAGACCTACAGCTCCTTAGTTTAATGTTTCTTCGGTTGAATGTACCCGAAAATACATATTGATTATGTATTCCCTTTAGCATTTAAGAGACATATGAAGTGATGCATTAGAAAATCATTTTACTTTGTATTAATCAATGCATGAAAAGGTTTTTATCCGTGTCCTAGACGTGAGAAGAATTTTGAAAATTACTCTTTCGAGGGTTTGTATGAAGTAAGGAAATCCTTTGATGATGGAATGTATACATAATAGTATATAGTATAGATACATATAGTAGTATGATTAAGAAGAATTCCTAAAAGTTTTACTTTTTGTAAGTGCGAAATAGAATCCTAGACTCAAATTTGAGAAGAAAAGAGTTTGAGATCCGTATCTTAGTGAATTATGAAGTTAGCTTTTAGAAGTGACATTTAACAAGAGACTTGAAGAGTTCGTAGGAGTCAACAAGCAGTCATTCCTACTCTTTAGGTTTTTTAAGCGTTTGGTTCCATAAGTCTAATACCTAGTCGAAGTAAGTTGAAAGGTTCACGCTTGAGTGGTTTGGTTAGGATATCGTCAATGTTATCTTCTGAGGAAACCTTCTCTATTGAGATGTTTCCCTTTTAGACATTGTCACGAAGGAAATGGTGTCGAATTTCAATATGTTTAGTTCAAGAGTGTAGGACGGGGTTTTTAAGGACATGAATATCGTTAAGATTTATGTCATAATCTACGAGGGCTTGTTTCATCCACAATGTTTGTTGGCTTGCCTTGAATGCGGATACGTATTCGGATTTTGTAGTGGAAATGGCTAGGGCAGTTTGTTTCTTGGAGAACTAGGATGTTAGGCAGCAACCCATGAAGGTGCAAACACCACTGGTACTTTTACGATTGACATAGTCTCCGGCATGGTCGGAATCGGCATAAACAATGGTTTCTACACCCGTTCCTTTAGGATAACATAATCCTGAATGTGTTGTTCCTTTTATGTATCTAAATATTCTTTTAATGGCTTATAGGTGAGAAGATTTGGGATCTTCTTGAAAACGTGTGCATAGAAAAACACTAAACATGATGTCTAGCCTACTTGCCGTGAGATAGAGT
The DNA here is from genome assembly GCA_026074375.1 of Tanacetum coccineum. Classification (NCBI taxonomy): domain Eukaryota; kingdom Viridiplantae; phylum Streptophyta; class Magnoliopsida; order Asterales; family Asteraceae; genus Tanacetum; species Tanacetum coccineum. The sequence continues at coordinate 14,695 of BQNB010146259.1, forward strand.
AAACTACAAATCATGCCATGATACTTTGTGTTGTCAACGGATTCATCGTCTTCGTCCTTGGTGAGTTTGGTTTCGGATGACATTGGTGTTTTGATAGGTTTTGAGTCTTCTAGACCGAATCTTTTAAGCATTTACTTAATGTATTTGGATTGGCTGAAAAATATGTCATCTTCTAGTTGTTTGATTTATAAACCAAGGAAGAAATTTAACTCACCCATCATACTCATTTCAAACTCGTCGTGCATGAGTTTAGAAAAAATTTCGCAAAGCTCTTGACAAGTTGATCCGAATATGATGTCGTCCATGTAGATTTAGACAACAATGATATGTGAGTCTCTTTTCTTGGTAAATAAGGTGTTATCTACCAATCCTATGGTGTACTTATGTTCAAGGAGAAATGCTTCAAGTCTATCATACCAAGCTTTGGGTACTTGTTTAAGACCATAAAGAGCCATTTTGAGTTTATACACCTGATTAGGTTTTTCGAAGTCGACAAAACCGGGAGGTTGAGAGACGTAGACTTCTTCATTTATAAAACCATTTAGGAAGGTACTTTTGACATCCATTTGAAAAAGTTTGAATTCGTTTGCACAAGCATATGCAAGAAGGATTCTTATAGATTCTAACCTTGCTACTAGAGCATATGTCTTGTCAAAATCTATTCCTTCTTGTTGGTTGTATCCTTGTGCGACAAACCTGGCTTTGTTTCTAGACACTACACCATTTTCATCTAATTTGTTTTTGAAAACCTATTTTGTACCAATGACGGTTTAGTTTTTAAGAGGTGGGACAAGGTTCCATACATCATTAGCTACGAATTGATTTAATTCTTCTTGCATAGCCATTATCCAACTTTCGTATTTGATAGCTTCTTGCATATTTTTGGGTTCTACGGACGACACAAAATAAAAGAAGTTACTTTGATTACAAGCTTGAGACCTTAAGGTTCTTTCGTTTAGTTTCCTATGACCTTTTCTAAGGGATGATCTTTGGTTTCTTTGATGTTCACAATTTCTTTGTTTAATGGTCCATTTTTCTTGTCTTCTATTTTATCTGATTTGACTTTCAATTATATCATCATCTACTAAAGGTGATGACTTTGGAGGAGGACTTCCGTCGAATCTTGCATTTAAAGATTCTTCTATTTTTATGGTTTCTTTATTTAAGATTACATAGGTCTTTAGGGGAATATCCTTAAAATACGCCTTCGTAGATTTAGGGTCGAATTTGGCGAGGTAATCTTTTATGTTAAGGATGAAGCATTTGCTACTAAAAACCTTAAAGTATTCTAAGGAGGGCTTTTTACCTTTTAAAAGTTCGTATGGAGTTTTTCCTAGGAAATGTCTAATTAATATTCTATTTAAAATATAAGTGGACACATCTTAGCCATCCATCTAAAAACAATCAAGGGGTGAGATTAAATATACTTTTATTAATTAAAAAAAGAAAATTCATAAAAAAAGTGGAGGGGCATCTTATTCATTTTACCTCATACCTACCACTCATCAATCATTACATCTCATCCCATTCCCAGATCTACTTTTTTCTCTCTCCAAAACACACACTAAAAACACACACAACACATACTTTTTGCACCGATAAAAAAACACACACTAAAACACAAACATCATCAATAATCATTCATAAATCGCATCAAATAATGGAAGAATAAGATGTCGATGATGCTGTTGAAGAACAAATCTTAACGATTAAGCTTATAGATGAAGCTTCGAGTAAAAAAACTGAAATACAAGCTTAACATCACCAATTTAGGTGTAAAACACTTTATCTGCGTATTTTAATGTTATTTATGCATAAATGGTGAAGCTTGATAAGTGTAAAATACACATATCCGTTTGTACCTAAAATAACCCAATTAAACCCAAAACAGACCAAAAATGGCAAAA
>BQNB010146260.1:0-16601 GCA_026074375.1 Tanacetum coccineum
CATGATACTGTGGCGAAACAGTAGACAATATACTCAATTGATTTCTACATCTATACTTACATTTTTGTGACTATTGTATAGGTAACAATGGTCATATACACTTTATAAATCTTTGATCCAACATTTTCGTTTACATAAATCTATTAACTCACCAACTTTATGTTGACACTTTTAAGCATTTTTTCTCAAGTAAATAAGATTCTTGACATATCTGATGTGCATTGGAGTCCAAATTTTACAAAGATTACATTCATGGATTTTTACAATCTAATATCATTATCTTATTTCTAGTCTTTCGTATTGTTGCAACTTTAGGAAAAACGATACAACACGTTCATTTTTAATTAAATCAACGAGATTACTTTTTGAATGACTTATTTTGGAGGTCGTTCTCTCATATCTTGTGTTATTGTATTATGAAGTAACGCTCCCGGACATATTTCCGCTGCGTCCCATTTTAGGGGTGTTACAGATTGGTATCTTGAGCCAAGGTTATAGAGAACTAGGTTGCATATTTTACCTAGACTATAACCGTTTTCACAAACATTACATCACATCAAACTTTTCTTCATTTGCATACACACTACTTGCTTACTTGCTTACATGACATATGTATATATATATATATATGCCTTCTTTTGCATATATTTTTACACTTATTTATATAAGAGTTATTTATATAAATACTAGGACTTTTCTCAAGACATGGTGAATGACGCGATGGTCATTAAAACTTTTTCATGATTTTACATAATATCGTATTACATGTCACACTCTGTTGATCCCACTAGTTACCTTATCATTCCACTTCGAGTTTAAACACCCGTCCTATACTATTGAAACATGACTTTAAATCTCGCAACATTTCATCTTTTGAGCACGACTCTTAGAACTAGACTAATTTTATTATTCCTCTGATTCCGAAGATAATGCCACCAAAGAAAACCACCACCTCTATGACTGATGTCACTATTAAGGAATTGATAGACCAAGGCATAGCTGACGCTTTGGCTGAGTATGAAGCAACCTAAAATAGTGGAAATGGCGATGATAGCCATGATTCGAGAAGTGGTAGAAGAAGGACAGAGCACACTACTAGTGAGTGCATGTATAGTGACTTCTTGAAATGCCAACCTCTTAACTTTAAGGGTACTGAAGGAGTCGTAGGTTTGACTTAATGGTTCAAGAAAATGGAATCTGTATTCCACATAAGCAATTGCACCGTTGCATGCCAAATCAAGTTTGCTATATGTACTCTTCTTGGAAATGCACTAACATGGTGGAATTCCCACATTAAGACTGTTGGTCATGATGCTGCATATGGAATGACATGGAAAACTGATTCGCGTGAATCTATACACGTAAAATATATTAAAATATATAATACGATGTAAAATTACCAATTTACCCTTGAGGACAAAGGTAAAAAGGGAAATCTTCACAAATATATATAATATAATATAATACATATATTAACCGGGAAGTATGATTTCCCGGGTCGTTTCCCCAATGATTTGTGAAATTAAAACCTAGATTGTTGTTTGGACAATGAATTTGAATAGTAACAAAGATTGATTTGATTATCTATATCTACCAATTAAAAGAAACAATTAAAATCTAGCAATTAAACACTAAGCAATTAACGAGAGCAAATAAAACGCGACAATTAAGCAAATTAAGCAAAATTAACTCTTAAAAATGAAAACTAAATTTCTAAACCTAAAATAAGACAAAAGAAAATTTTAGAAAAAGGAATTATAATAATTTTTTTTTTGATTATTTTTGAATTTTTTATGAATTAAAAACTAATTAAATCTATTTAAATCCTAGAAAATAGCAAATTAATTTCTAAAAATTCTAAATTTACACAAGCAAAGAGAAAGGGAAAAACTAATTAAATCTATTAAAAACCAAATAAACAAAATCCAAACCTTAGAAGGCTTGGATCAAATTTACACAAGCAAAGAGAAAGGGAAAAAAAATCCCCTGGTGCACAGGAAGCAAAAATAAGTCTCAAAATGATTTGGAGCTTAAACTAAACCTACAATCCTACTTAGAATTTAATCAAATGAGCAACTCAAACTATCCAATGAAATAATCTACTCAAGTTAATTTTTGGACTATATGAGGTCAATACAAGCTTATTCCTAACACACTCCTTAAATGTTGCAGATTTTGCTTAAGCTTGAAAATTCAAAAAAACTTGGATAACATAATCTTTTACCAGATTACTAGAAGCTTTATAAAAACCTAACAAAACATAAATCAACTAACTAACTACGCGACTGGAGTTAAAGATCATAAACTTATGCTTAACTATTTTTTTGGTTTTTTATGATTTTTAAGATAATATGAAGAGAACTAAGAACTAATCTACAATCACTAAAAACAGATGAGCAAACATGATTATTAAGCATAAATTATCAATAATAAGCATAAATGAACACTAGATAAGCAAATAAGCACAACTAATAAGCAACTAAGCAAGCATTAGACTAGGAATTAACAAAGCAAAGCTAATAAGCAGATAAGCACACATTAAGCTAGAATTTAAATCACAAGGAAATTAAAGGAGAACTTACAAAATGCTTCAGCTAAACAGAAGCTTTCAGGTTCTTAGTGCTTATCTACAGCTCTGGCTTATCCTAGGATAAGCCAGTAATAGTCCATATGAGCCCTTCCCAAATTGGCTCATCTTCCAAAGCTTTTAAGTCCAAAGTAGTTAAGGTTTTGAGCTGATTTTAGGATTTAAGTAATTTTAAAGACTTATTGAAACTCAATCTTAGCTTAGAGACTAAGAGAGCTGTAATGAGCTTATTAGGAGCTTATGAGTCATATCACAAATACTAGAGAGCTTTTGTAAAGTTAAAAGATCTTATGTAAGACAAAAGGAGAATTTCATTGATAAAAGTAGATTACACTATTAATTTGAGAGTACAATTGGAAACGGAAATGAAATTAAACTAAGACAATTTAAGCTAAAACTAAATAAGCTATTCTAAAAGCTAAAATCTCCCTCCGTGTGTGTGTGAGAGTGAAGGCTTTAAATAGCCTGCCAAAGAACCTTCTAGCCCCAAAGTTTGTTATCCCTTCCTTCAATCTTGGCCTTAGGATCCTTTCAATGATTGGATGTCAATTCTTAACCCTTGGATCACAAATGAATTCACACGGATTGCCAGCGTGGCAATCCGTGTGATGTGACCTTGTGCTTCTTATCTGAGTACCTCAAGAGTAAAACCATCATTCCCTTGTGCTATCTTCAATCCAACGTGTCCTCTCTTTGATGGGTTTAGCCAATAGGATGCAAGGAGTGATGTGTTTACTCTGCCATGTGTACTTGATCCCGCGAATTGTCCTATTTGCCCCTTAATTGAAGAAACCCCTTTGTTTTACCCTGAGTTAAATGGCGAAGGTGATGATGAATAGTAATGAGGTTCTTGGCGCCCTTTTTTTTCGTTTTAACTGAATTGGGTAAAAACAGGTATAACTTTGGGGTATTGGCAAGAATGGTCCCTCTGTTTGTATTGCATTTTTGTACTATAAAACAAAGTAGTATAGTAGTATGAGAAGTGGCAAATTAGGTCCCTGGACTTTATAAAAAGGTTATGGATTAGGGTTTTGGGCCGGGTAAGGATAAATGGGCTTGGACTTTGTTGACCAGAAGTTGACTTTTTGACTTTAGCTTCCGGCTCTTGTACACTCTTCCGTTCTCGTGTTCATGTTTGCCCGTTTTTGATCATTTTCATGTGATTTTTGCTATATCCGTACCTACACACACAAAACACAAAAACAAGCATATCTTTGCCATTTTTAATCTATTTTGGGCTTAGTTGGGCCTATTTTGATATAAAATGGATATGTGTTTTCACACATATTAAAACTTCCTAAACTAAACGATTGCGCGTCCTCACGCAATATTACATGACTTATAACCAAATATTTCAAAACTTCCCCAAACTAAACCTTTGAAAAGTAGCAGAGATTTTTGTTGAGAGAGCTAAGAGATCACAAGTTATAAAACACCCCAATTTCCCATTTTCTAAAACCTCTCCATTTTTTTTATAGTTGAGATAAATTTTTACTTTCGTTATTTTCATAACTGTTAAGGATCATAGAACAAGATGCATTTCGATTCCGAGAATGCCCCAAAAAGGATAAATTCATCGTTCCCGACTTTTCACTTATCCAAACCAAGCTTAAAATAAAATCACAGCTAAATATCAGTAAGGATACTAACACTACTCATATTTGCAACTTGTGAACCTTTTACTCCCGATATTTATTATATCTTAAGTGAGTGTGCTATTTTGAATTTCAACCATAGATCACTATTTGCAACATAGTATGCCTTACGTTCCACCTTAGAATAATGAGTTTAAAGGCGAGATCATCCCATGTAGCGACTTTCGTCTCGGCACATCCCAACCTTGCGGCTAAGTGACCAGGCTTTTGACACCCCACAGAGACTAGTATCGGGACTCACAGACCTTAGGTTTCAAAAACTCTCAGATTTTCTGTAAATCCGTAGAGAATAATAATCGAAACGCTGAACTTCTGATTGAAAAAGCCTTGAAGACTTTTGCAAATTTTGGTTCAAAAGAATACTTTGGTTTTAGAAAAGAAACTTTTACTATTTATTTTCTAATTTGCAAAATTATCATTACTATTTACATTATTAGCGCCTAGTAACCGGTATCACTTGTTCTTTCCTACGACACAAGTCGGCCACGCGGCCTCCGACAGAGTCTTGTACTTAATATGATACCGTCCTAAAATAATACTCCTCCATCCTTTCTTTCGATGTCACATAGGGAGCGAACCGACAAATGCCCATGTACTTTTTTACGATGGAGTTTATATATTATTATTGACACTAAGGATTTGTAACTTGCATCCTTTTATATATTCATAGCTTATAAAATAAACTAGTCAAAGTGCAAAAGCATATTTGAATTTTAACAAAAAGGAGTCAATTTATTAATTTAATTTAACTATTTAGACATTTGTGCAATTGTAACCCTCGACCTTTTAGAAGGCTGCAACATCGGTTGTGAGCCGGCAAGATGCAGCAAACTTTTATCAGTCTCAGATTTTTATTCTTACCTATGGGCTTTCTTTAGAAGACTACCACATCGGTTGTGAGCCGGCAAGAGGTAGTAAACATTTATCAGCCCACAACTTTTATTGTTATATTTATTTTTTATCATTTAATCATCATTTTTTTAGAAGACTTCTTTTTGAAAAATTCAAATATAAATTTGAACTAAGACTAAAATTTTTGCTATATATAAAAATTTGTTGATTTAAGTTTAATTTCTAAAAACAGCACGTATATTAATCCGGTTAAGAGCTTACGGGATAAAAGGCAACAAGTTACATACATGAGCTCTTAGGATTTCCAAATAATCCTTGTTTAGCATCCTACTCATATTTAACTCTATCATTTTTCGTTCTTCGCGAAAATCGCGAATGCTTAGCCTTAAAGGTTAAGGAACAAGCTAGAGCTCAACATGCTCAATCGGGTCAAAATTTACTCTTATTCTTACCCAGCAAGAAAGTCAAAATTGTGACAAAAACACTTATTTTATAAAAAATTTCATATTTTTGAAAATTTTGGTGGGAAAACGGGGTACGTGAGAACAACGGCAAAAAGTAGGCAACATCAAATCGATAGATTCCCTCCCCAAACTAAAACGAAACATTGTCCTCAATGTTTAAGGCGGGTCTCTACGCAAATCTAAGCCGTTTATTAATTATGCAAAGATAAACGTGAATCGATAAGATGAAAGGATATCGGATTTCCCCAAACTAATTGCTAACAAAGGATAGGAAGCTCGAGTGATCCGGGACACAACACCGAACACGAGAGTCTTCAGAAAATTTGGGTTCATCCTGCAAACAATCACAAGTACAAACAACAAACACAAAGAACGGAAGAGTACAAGCCTCCTCACACACATTAGAAACTAGAAAGAAAAATAGAAAATGGATAAGCATGGGGTGCCTCCCACGAAGCGCTTTGTTTTTGGTAACCGAGTCACATAGCTTGACTCGATCCCTGAATTCATTCGTCCTTAGGGAGAGCAAATGGAACTGGCTTAAAAGAAAAATGAAAAGTAGAGATGCCAGGGTCAAAAACGAGGTCCTCATTTCTGAGAGAGAGAATAACAGGAGAATCCTCGGGGTAGGTGAAAAATGGAAGAAAAGTCCAAATGACAAATGTGAAGGAATTGACATCTTCAACATTTATGGATAAAACAATTTCCCCTTGGTTAAAATCTTCATTATTCTTCATGGCCGTATTGGGCTTAAAATCTAAACAAACGTCCGGTGGAGGACGAGGAGATGATGGGTTGTCTTGATGATCAAGGTTAGGTAACTCATTATCTTCATCTTCGGAATCATCATTCTCAACTCCTGGTGGAATTAAATCATCTGGAACAAGGAAAATATCGATCTCTTCTTGAACGGGTTCACTATCCTCAACGGGGATAGGAGATACAGGAAGAGACTCGATAATTGAACTTTGATTGGCATGAACATTTTCTTGTGACCGGGAAGTTGAAATTTCACAAAGCACAGTCATAAGACTAAGATATTCCTCAAATTTACGATCATTCCGTGAAGGAAGTGTAATGACTTCTCTGGCGAACTCATGGTGAAGAGGATCACTCATTGGAGAAAAAGTAATCGAAGATTCATTTTATTCTGATTCATGATCGGAAATCACTTTGGGAGCGAGATTATGGGTGGTATCATCACTAAGCAGATTATCAAGAAAAGTTACGTCTCCTTTTGAACCAAAATAACCTTCCTCAAAATTAGAAGAAACTTCCATGGCTAGAAAAGCATCGATCTCATCAATATCATCTTTTGGAGCGAAACACTCAATCTTATCGGTTAAAGGTGTGTTAAGTAAAACTGGCTCATCGAAATCTGAAACATTGGAGTTCTTATTTTCGACATCTTCTACCATCTCTTTAAAGAGAGGATTTACGTTGCTAGAGGTGAAGTTATCATCAAATTTGAAAAGAGGGTTTCAATAAACTTGAAAATTTTCTTCATGAACGACTTTTTTAAGAAGAGTGAGTTTATCGGCGAACTCCTTAAGAATTTCACTAGTCTTTACCGGAGAAGAACTAGGAGGAAGAGCATCGGAATGATTAGTGGTACTGCCACTAAATGGCTCATCTTTCAAAAAATCAATGACAGAAATAGCGTGAGTAAATTGCTTATTCTTGCTTTTCTCAGATTTTTCAGCATAAAAGACAAGTTTATCTCTTCCTACTCTTAATGTTAATTTTCCTCGTATAAATCAATGAGAGATTTTGCAGTGTGAAGGAAAGGTCTCCCTAAAATAATAGGAACTCTTGGGTCTGGTTCAAAATTAACTACTACAAAATCAGCAAGAAAAGTGAAACCATCAACTCTAACTACAACATCCTCGGCTATACCCATTGGGTGCGTAACGGAACGGTTAGCAAGCTCGAGTGTCATTCGGGTAGGTTTCAAAGCTCCAAGCCCAAGTTGCTTGTAGATAGAATAAGGTAAAAGATTTATGCTAGCTCCAGAATCGGCTAAAGCACTAATCCTATCAAGTTCTTGTAGAGCACACGGAATAAGAAATTTTCTGGGATCTTCGAGCTTCTCGGGAACTTTGTTCAAGATGATGGCAGAACATTCAGCATTTACGGTTGTGATGGCGATTTCTTCAAGCTTCTCTTTGTTTCTCAATAACGTGCTTAACCATTTGTTGAATTTCGGCATTTCGATGAGAGCATCTTTTAAACCAATTTCTAAACGGAGTTGTTTAAACAACTTCATAAACCTGCTCTGCTGAGCACTGGGTTTATCTTTCTCTCTTACTTTCATCCTCTCGGGGTATGGAAGTTTAGGTTGATACGAATTAGGCTCTGGAGAATTTGGCTCTTGAACAGTTTTCTTAGCCTTTGGTTTCGGAATTTCAATAAAAATGGAATCATGATCCTCCGGAGGTGGGACTTGTGCGGTATTTTCTGAACTGGATTTTTGCACTTTATCCATTGACGTCTCCGGGTTTTGTTCGGGTTCCTTTAGAGGAGTAGAAACAAGAGGAGTCGAAGGTCCTTCACAAGTCTTACCACTTCATGTGGTGATAGCATTAACATGCTCACGAGGGTTAGTTACGGTTTGACTTGGTAGAGTTCCTGAATTCGAAGACGAAGCGGTGTTGGAAGTTATGAACTTAGAAAGCATTTCTGTTAAATTTGTCATCTGGTTTTGTAAACCTTGGCCTTGATTTTGCATATTCCGTAACACAGCATCATTAGCCTTGACATAATTCTCAAAATCGGTCTTTGAAACGCCTTGCATTTGTTGAGGAGGAGCTTGATAAACTGGGGTTTGAATCGTTGGAGGTTGGTAAACTTGTCCTTGGTTGAAGTTACTTCCACAGTTTTGATTGAAACTGGTTCCTCGATTTTGGTTGAAATTATTTCCTTGATTTGGATTGAAACGGTTTTGATTGTTTTGAATCGGAGGAAAACCAGGAGGTCGGATTTGGTTTGAAACCATCGGAGGTCTAGGATTGGTATTCCCTTGATTAAAATTGGCTGCAGCAGCTTGTGAAACGTACTCTTGAATGTTGTCTTGATAAACATTGCCATCGGTGGCTGGACAGTTTTTATAAGAGTGAGTACCTCCACAAGTTACACAACTCTGCTCGACTGCTTTTACGGTCGCGGGAGCTTGGGCTTTTTGTTTGTCGATAAGCATAGTCTTCAGCAAATTCTTAAGTTCAGAGACTTCGGTTGTAAGAGCAGCAACATCTGGTGAAATTCCTGGAGTAGATGAATTCGAACTCACTTTGGCAACGACTGCCTTGTTTCGTGAATTACGAACCTTTGATTTACTCTCGATAATTCTCAAGCATTCACGAGGCATCTTATCCAAAAAGTTTCCACCTGCAGCAGAATTCAATGAGTCTTGATCATTAGCATTCAAAGCATTGTAAAACGTATCCAACTGATGTAGTTCTGAAAATCCGTGATGTGGGCATGCTCGAAGAAAGGTCAATTAACGATCCTAAGCCTAGAAAACGGATTTTTGTCATATCTTTGTTGAAATTAGTGATTTCAGTACGAAGATTGGTCATTTTTGAAGGAGGGGAAAGTATTGATTAATGAATTTTGAAACAGATCATCCCACATTTTGTCAACATTGAATCGAAGGAAGGTTTTTTTTCTAGCCAAATTCGGGCTGAACTTCAAGAGGAAAACGGAAAAATGCATAAGATTAAGTGACGTGCTCGGGGACGTCCGGGAATCTCATGTTGAAGTACTCTTATTGGATAATAAAGATGTGAGCATGTGGATCTCTTTATCATGTCGAAAAACTGTATGTTTTGAACATGATTGATCAAACCATGCTTGTAACTCAAAGCTTAACATTCTGTTTTTCGGGATTTACAATTGCATCCTCAGAAACTCCTCGGTGGGTGCTTGGAGCAATTGTGCCATAGTCCGGTTATCAGCCATCGGAACTACGGGAGGATTAACAAAAGGTTCTTCTAAATGAAATGGTTGAACAACAGCCTGTTGGCTTTGTTGTTGACGGTTACGGTTGCGGGTTTGAGAACGAGTGCGCATGCACAAAGTAGAAAAAGAAAATTTAAACTAATTTTTTTATTTTTATTATTATTTTTTTAACAAACTAAATTAACGGATAACGAGAAGACAACTTAAACCAAATAATCAAATTTACTTCACGGTAGCTCTTAAAAATTTTACTTTTTAAGGTGAGCCGTACTTCGTAAATGACACAAATGACAAGTTTTTAAATCTTTGATTCGAGTTGGGAACTTATTATGATAATACCTCAATTGAAGGTATTATTTGTTGGTGTTCTTTTACCAACTTTGTTTATTTTTTTAAAATTGAAAGAGAGAATATTTTTGTATTTTTGTTTTAATCTTCTATTTATACTAAAAAGAAAAGAAAAATAATTTTTTACTTTTTTTTAAAATTTTTTTTAATAAAAACAAAACTTTCAAAAATGAAAGGTTCTTCAAATTAATATCAACAAACTTCAAACGATAGAATCGTAATCAAAAATCCCCGGCAGCGGCGCCAAAAATTGATTCGTCAATTTTAACACACGTAAAATAATATATATAATCTCATGAAAAGTCACCCATTTACCCTTGTGAAAGGTTCTTCAAAACACGATCAACAAACTTCAAACGATAGAATCTTAATCACAAATCCCCGGCAACGGCGCCAAAAATTGGTTCGCGTGAATCTATACACGTAAAATATATTAAAATATATAATACGATGAAAAATTACCAATTAACCCTTGAGGACAAAGGTAAAAAGGGAAATCTTCACAAATATATATAAAATAATATAATACGTATATTAACCGGGAAGTATAATTTCCCGGGTCGTTTCCCCAATGATTTGTAAAATTGAAACCTCGATTGTTGTTCGGACAATGAATTTGAATAGTAACAAAGATTGATTTGATTATCTATATCTACCAATTAAAAGAAACAATTAAAAACTAGCAATTAAACACTAAGCAATTAACGGGATCAAATAAAACGCGACAATTAAGCAAATTAAGCAAAATTAACTCTTAAAAATGCAAACTAAATTTCTAAACCTAAAATAAGACAAAAGAAAATTTTAGAAAAAGGAATTATAATAACTTTTTTTTTTGATTATTTTTGAATTTTTTATGAATTAAAAACTAATTAAATCTATTTAAATACTAGAAAATAGAAAATTAATTTCTAAAAATTCTAAAAAATAATTTTTACACTTAGAAAAGTCTAAAATAACATAAAAGCAAGAGGTCACGGGTTCAAGGTTGAGTAACACCCATCTTTTAAATTTTTTTATTTTTGAAACGCAAAAGCTCAATTTGAAAGAAAACACTTTTTTAAAGCACTTTTAATGAAGGGAGCATAAGCTGAAACTTAAAAATAAGCTTTAAAAGTGCTTTTGAAGTTCTGATTACAGAAAGTGGGCGTTTAAGCTCACTTATGCTTGTTTACACTAAATCACTTGCACAAAGCTCAATATAAGCTCAAATCTAAAACCAAAAGTTGTCCTACGTAGCTTATGATGTCTACAAGCTAATCCGAATAAGCTTCTCACCTCTCTAACACTTAATCCTAGCTGAATCTAATGATCAAACCTGCAAACTCAGAATTTAACTCAAAAAAACTCAAAATTAAGAAAAGCTCAAATGCTCAATAAGCCAAGACAGAGGCTGAGCTTATGAGAACTAATTAACCTAATTTTAAGCTATAAATTTGAACAAGAAAATCAGATACTACAACTTAAAATTATAAAATTAAAAGGCTAAATTATGTTACTACTGTTTTTGGTATTTATGAGATTTTTATGACTTTTTAAGCTAATTTTAACTAAGTAATTAAGCTAGAAAATAAAAAGCAAGCCCTAAACTATATTAAGCTATGTATGAATTAAAAGCTACTTGAATTTGAAAGCTTAAAAGTTGCTAACACTAAACTAAATTGGAGCTTAAATTCAGCAGTAGTAATAATGATACTACTGCTGAAGTACTTTACCAAAGGGCAAAGCAAAAGTGCAGGCCACAAAGGTGGTCAATTCTGCACTAAACACACTCACTAGGAGTGTTGAAAAACCAAATAAACAAAATCCAAGCCTTAGAGGGCTTGGATCAAATTTTCACAAGCAAAGAAAAGTAGAAAAAGTACTCTGATGCTGAGATCAAATTAATAAACCATAAAATGATTTAGAATTCAAACTAAACTTCAAAACCTTTTCAAAACTTGATCAATCACTAACATTCAACTGTCCAAAATGAAAACTCAAATTACTTTTGACTTTTGAGGGTCAAATCACACTATACCAAACACTCCTTATGGTATTGACAGATTCAAATTGAGCTTATGAAATGAATTCTAGCTTATAAAACCTTGATACCAGATAACACTGAGCTTATAACAAGCTTAACAAACAGGGTTCAACAACTTAAAAATCTAAAATCTAAGATCTATAACTATGCTTAATTATTTTTTTGGTTTTTATGATTTTTAGACATTTAATGAAATATAAAGATCTAAAATGCCAAGTCAAAAAACAGATGAAATATTTCAACTAATAAGCATAAATATAGAGAAATAAGCACAAATAAGCCACTAATAAAGAAAATAAGCCATAGATGAACAATTAAGCTAATGCTAAATTAAGAGATTTAAAACTAAGAACATAAATGAAAACTTACAAGATGCTTCAGCTTAACAGAGGCTTATATGCTCTTAGAGCTCATCAACAGCTCTGGCTTATCCAAGGATAAGCCAGTAAAGTCCTTAGGATCCCTTCCATTATTGGATCTCCTTTCGATAGCTTATAGGTTCAAATTACAAGGTACTTAAACTGATTTTATGATCTAAGTAAGATTAAGTCTGAATTAAGCTCTATCACTAGCTTAGAGACTAGTGAGAGCTAATGAGAGCTTATCAGGAGCTTATGAGTCATATCACAAATATTAGAGAGCTTTTGTAAAGTTAAAAGATCTTATGTAAGACAAAAGGAGAATTTCATTGATAAAAGTAGATTACACTATTAATTTGAGAGTACAATTGGAAACGAAAATGAAATTAAACTAAGACAATTTAAGCTAAAACAAAATAAGCTATTCTAAAAGCTAAAATCTACTTTTTGGGTGTATGTGAGAGTGAAGGCTTTAAATAGCCTGCCAAAGAACCTTCTAGCCCCAAAGTTTGTTATCCCTTCCTTCAATCTTGGCCTTAGAATCCTTTCAATGATTGGATGTTAATTCCTAACCCTTGGATCACAAATGAATTCACACGGATTGCCAGCGTGGCAATCCGTGTGATGTGACCTTGTGATTCTTATCTGAGTACCTTAAGAGTGAATCCATCATTCCCTTATGCTATCTTCAATCCAACGTTTCCTCTTTTTAATGGGTTTAGCCAATAGGATGCAAGGAGTGATGTGTTTACTCTGCCATGTGTAATTAATCCCGCGAATTGTCCTATTTACCCCTTAATTGAAGAAACCCCTTTGTTTTACCCTGAGTTAAATGGCGAAGGTGATGATGAATAGTAATAAGGTTATTGGTGCCTTTTTTTGTTTTAACCGAATTAGGTAAAAATAGGTAGAACTTTGGGGTATTGGCAAGAATGGTCCCTCTGTTTGTGTTGCATTTTTGTACTATAAAACAAAGTAGTATAGTTGTTTGAGAAGTGGCAAATTAAGTCCCTGGACTTTATAAAAAGGTTAGGGTTTTGGGCCGGGTAAGGATAAATGGGTTTGGACTTTGTTGTTTTGTTTAATTTGGATCCGGGTATAGTTAAAGGCCCATTTACCTAAGGGACCATTTGTGTAATTTTGGATTTTTGAGGGACTGAATGTGTAACTTTGGAATTTTGTCTTTAGTGAGTTGACTTTGACTTTGGTTGACTGAGAGTTGACCAAGGTTGACTTTTTGACTTTAGCTTCCGGCTCTTGTACACTCTTCCGTTCTTGTGTTTGTGTTTGCCCGTTTTTGATCGTTTTCATGTGATTTTTGCTATATCTATACCTGCACACACAAAACACAAATACAAGCATATCTTTGCCATTTTTAGTTTGTTTTGGGCTTAATTGGGCCTTTTAGGTATAAACAGATATGTGTATTTCACACATATCAAAATTCCCTAAACTAAACGATTGTGTGTCCTCACGCAATATTACATGCCTTAAAACCAAAAACCTCGAAACTTCCCCAAACTAAACCTTTGAAAAGTAGCAAAGATTTTTGTTGAGAGAGCTAAGAAATTAAAAGTTATAAAACACCACTATTTCCCATTTTCTAAAACTTTTTCATTTTTTTTGTTAAATTTTTTTATATAGTTGAGATAATTTTTACTTTCGTTATTTTCATAACTGTTAGGGATCATAAAACAAGATGCATTTCGAATCCGAGAATGCCCCAAAAAGGATAAATTCATCGTTCCCGACTTTTCACTTATCCCAACTAAGCTTAAAACAAAATCACAGCTAAATATCAGTAAAGATGCTAACACTACTAATATCTGCAACTTGTGAACTTTTTACTCCCGACATTTATTATATCTTAAGTGAGTGTGCTATCTTGAATTTCAACCATGGATCAACTTTTTGCAACATACTATGCTTTACGTTCACCTTAGAATAATAACTTTAAAGGTGAGATCATCCCATGTAGCGACTTTCGTCTCGGCACATCCCAACCTTGTGGCTAAGTGACCAGGCTTTTGACACCCCTCAGAGACTAGTATCGGGACTCACGGACCTTAGGTTTCAAAAACACTCAGGCTTCCCGAATATTCATAGTTTATAAAATTAAGTAGTCAAAGTGCAAAAGCATATTTGAATTTAAGAAATCAATTATTATTTCACACTTAATTAACTAGATATTTATGTAATTGTAACCCTTGACCTTTTAGAAGGCTATAACATCGGCCACGCCTCCGACAAGATGTAGCAATCATATTTCAGTCTCGGATCTTTATTCTTACTATGGGCTTTCTTTAGAAGACTACCACATCGGTTGTGAGCCGGCAAGAGGTAGTAAACTTTTATCAACCCACGACTTTTATTATTATATTTATTTTTTCATTTTATCATTTTTTTATACTAAACTTATTTAAAGAATACTTCTTTTTGAAAAATTCAAGTATAAATTTGAACTAAGACTAAAATTTTTGCTATATAAAAATTGTTGATTTAAGTTTAATCTCCAAGAACAGCACGTATATTAATCCGGTTAAGAGCTTATGGGAGAAAAAGCAACAAGTTACATACATGAGCTCTTAAGATTTCCAAATAATCTTTGTTTAGCATCCTACTCATACTTAACTCTATCATTTTTCGTTCTTCGCGAATTAGCGAACGCTTAGCCTAAAAGTTAAGGAACAAGCTAGAGCTCAACACGCTCGATCGGGTCAAAATTTACTCTTATTCTTACCCAGCAAGAAAGTCAAAATTGTGACAAAAACACTTATTTTATTTTTGAAAATTTTTAAAATTTTTGCTATTTTTGTGGGAAAACGGGGTACGTGAGAACAAAACAATAAGCAGGCAACATCAAATCGATAGATTCCCTCCCCAAACTAAAACGAAACATTGTCCTCAATGTTTAAGGCGGGTCTCTACGCAAATCTAAGCCGTTTATTAATTATGCAAAGATAAACGTGAATCGATAATGATGAAAGGATATCGGATTTCCCCAAACTAATTTCAAACAAAGGATAGGAAGCTCGAGTGATCCGGGACACAACACCGAACACGAGAGTCTTCAGAAAATTTGTTGGTTCAATCCTACAAAAGTTTCACAACACAACACAAACATACGAACAAATCAAATGAAAGCTGCCTATACACATAAAATCACATTATTTATTAGAAAATAGAAAGAAGAAAGAAAAAGGATAAGCATGGGGTGAACTCCCACGAAGCGGCTTGTTTTTGTTCACCGAGTCGCAAGCTCGACTCGATCCCTGAATCGATCCCTGAATTCATTCGTCCTTAGGGAGAGCAAATGGAACTGGCTTAAGAGAAAAATGAAATGTAGAGATGCCAGGGTCAAAAACGAGGTCCTCACTCCCGAGAGAGAGAATTACAGGAGAATTCTCAGGGTAGGTGAAAAATGGGAGAAAAGTCCAAATGACAAATGTGAAGGAATTGACATCTTCAACATTTAGGGATAAAACAATTTCTCCTTGGTTAAAATCTTCATTATTCATGGCCGTATCGGGCTTAAAACTTAAGCAAACGTTTGGTGGTTCTGGTGGAGGACGAGGAGATGATGGGTTGTCTTGATGATCAAGGTTAGGTAACTCATTATCTTCATCTTCGGAATCATCATTCTCAACACCTGGTGGAATTAAATCATTTAGAACGAGGAAAATATCGATCTCTTCTTGAACGGGTTCACTATCCTCAACGGGGATAGGAGATACGGGAAGAGACTCGATAATTGAACTTTGATTAGCATGAACATTTTCCTGTGACCGGGAAGTTGAAATCTCACAAAGCATAGTCATACGATTAAGATAATCCTCATGTTCACGAACGGTCCTTGAAGGAAGTGTAATAAGTTCACCGACAAACTCATGGTGAAGAGGATCACTCCTTGGAGAAAAGGTAATCGAAGATTCATTTTGTTTTGGTTCATGATCGGAAATCACTTCGGGAGCGAGATTATGGGTGGTATCATCACTAAGCAGATTCTCAAGAAAAGTTATGTCTCCTTCTGAATCGAAATAACCTTCCTCAAAATTCGAAGAAACTTTCATGGCTAGAAAATCATCGATCTCATCAATTTCGTCTTCTGGAGCAAAATTCTCAACCTTATCGGACAAAGGTGTGTTAAGTAAAACTGGCTCATCGAAATCTAAAACATTAGAGTTCTTGTTTTCGACATCTTCAACCATCTCGTTAAAGAGAGGATTTATGTTGCTAGAGGTGAAGTTATCATCAAATTCGAAAAGAGGGTTTGAATAAACTTGAAAATTTTCTACATGAACGTCTTTTTTAAGAAGAGCGAGTTCATCGGCGAACTCCTTAATATTTTCACTA